>MU227551.1:941623-967906 GCA_018584345.1 Thuja plicata
GTGGGGGTGGGGGAGTTAATCAGTGGCCTCAAAAATTTATCCTTTAAACTTTAATCCACCAGCCAATACACCTCAGATTATTAAGTCCCTACAAGATGCATGCCTTGAAATACTTTGAAATAATTAACTGTCTATCGGCTTACCTTGTCTGTCCTTATTCTCCTTGACTACCAATAAGCAGTAAAACTTATTTACCAATGCTCAGTAAATATGCAGAGTATACCAATCAATCCAGAACTGCATATGTGAAATGTAAAACAATAAATTAATAAACCATATACACATAACACATGGATTTTAACATGGAAACCCTGTTAAGGGAAAAAACCATTGGGACCGGTAACCCAAATTTTCACTCTTCTGAAGTGAGCCCTGTTAGGAGCCAACCTTGTTAAAGGTTACAAACACACTGTTAAGTGCGACCTTGTTAGAGGAATTTTATACATAGGTTGTCACTTAGTATCTGGCATCTATTTTTCTACCATCCTTGAATCAGCCTCCTTCTTAGACTGTCAATAGGCTTTAGGCAAATCTTGCTACCATCCTTGAATCAACCTTCTTCTTAGGATGTCAATAGGCTTTATACAAATTCAATGCTACTTTTATGAATCAACCTTTTTGGTAATCTGTTAGGATATCCCTCAATTATAGAAGACTGTTAAGTCCTGCTCTGTTAAGAGACTTGATGCTTCAATGGTTAAACTGAAACATTATGACCTATTTCTAATGCAACTTTGAATTGCACATTTTCAAATCTATTTAAGTACAATACCTCTCTGATCAATGTATCAATTCAATTCCTTTGTGCTCCACACTTTCTACTCTGTGATGATGTGCTTCACTATTTTTTGGTGTCTACTGAATTCTTTAGCTCTCCCTTAGCTTGATTGATCATGACTATATGAAGTTTATCCTTCACCAGTTTCTCTTCAGCATCCTCTTTCTATTCACTCCCCTTTTGTGTATCTGATTGCATGCAGAAATGAATTATTCTTGTCTCTTATATAGACATGATATTCCTTAATTCTTGATTCTTGATTCTTGATTCTTGGCGTGAAAAACAATCCAGCCAATCTGATTTACGGCTTTAACTCCTGATTTATCTCATAGTTAGCTTATTACCAAATGTATAAATCTTCTTTAAATCAATTACTTAACTGTGGTCAAATAAAAAAATAAAACAACCAATTAAGTCTATCCTTAAGCTCTGCTAGCTATATATTTTGTCATTTTCTGATCTCTCTGTTCCGTCGGTCAATTCTGTAGTTTGTCGTCGGTGACAACTACCAGTTCCATCAATGTAACTTCAGTTAGCTTTCGAATCTCTATTCGTCGGGCAACTCTATTTTTAGTTCATCGGGCATCCTATGATTCTGCTTCATCGGGCAACACTATCTTCTACTTGTCGAGCATCACTATGACTTTTTCTCTGCCTTTACTGATGGTGTGCACTCTGTCAGTGTTGTCTGTCACTTAGTGAATACTTGACTTTTATGCATTACTGAAAGCATAATCATTGTTCCATTGATTCTCTGAAGTCTTTGGCATTATGTACATGACCGTATAGCTGATATCAAGTTGACATCAATGATAATACAAACCATTAACTGATTTAATGTCTTGCATCATCTTCAACTTAACATTATCAAACATTCAATCAGTTACATGTCATTAGATATTTCTTAAATTTTGATCCGATTGCGATTCTTCATAATCAGTAAAATTATTGTCTCTTTTAGATCCATAGAAAAAAGAAGACAACGAGGAGACTGAAGAAACTAAATAGAGGTAGGTGAATATGGATTTGCAAAGGGCACTATCTTCAAATTATCCCTAGAGGACTATTGAGATGAATTATTTTGAAGTGCTAAAAAAGTGAATATATTCTTTCTCTAGGTTATCTTGTGTTTGTAAAGTTGGAAATATGTTCTCATTGAAGACTACATCACGACTTCAAATAATCTTCTTCACAATAGGATCCCAAATTTTGAAACCATACTGGGCTTCACTATAACTGACAAATATTCCCATGTGTAATTTGAAATCCAACGTTGCCCTTTTTTGTTTTGGGACATGAACAAAAGCTTCACATCCGAAGACTCGGAGATGTAAATAAGAAATTCTTCTTCCCAACCATTCCTCTTGTGGAATACCAACATACAAGCAAGATGAAGGACTTCGGTTTATTAAATATACTATTGTATTACATGCCTCAGCCAAGAATTCTTTTCCCAATCCCGCATTAGAGAGCATACATCAAACTCTCTCAAGAATTGTCTTGTTTAGCCTCACAGTTGGCCCACTCTCTTGAGGAGTAAAAGAGACAATATTAATTCTATAAATGTCATTATCTGTTGTAAAACATTTCAAATTCTAAGGAACAAAACTCTCCTCCATTATTTGTTTTTAAGATCTTGATCTTGTGCCCAATCTGATTTTCAAAAAGTGCTCTAAATGATTTAAATTTAGAAAATACTTTTAATTTCTTTGAAAGCATGTAAATCCAAAATTTCCTTGTATAATAATCTAAGAAAGTGACAAAGTAATTAGCTCCTCCAATGGAGGTTACCTCAATACATTCAAAGACACTTGAATAAAATAGCTCCAAAGGTGTACCCTTCTTCTCATTATCGGTCTTCAAGAAGTTGACCTGATTCTGCTTGTCGTAAAGACAATACTGACAAAATTGTAAATCAATAGATTTCAGACCTGGTAATTGCTCCTTTTGGATCATAACATGAAGACCTCTCTTGTTCATGTGACTGAACCTTTGACGCCAAAGCTCCAAGATGTTGTCCATAATTAACATAGCAGCTCCCACTTCACCATTACTTTCTAGAATATATAAACTACCAACTCTATCTCCATTTACAACCTCCAAATCTCCCTTAGTTACTTTCCAAGTATCTGGATAAAAGAAAGTATTGCAACCTTGAGTGTAGTGTTGATAAATAGAAATCAGATTTCTTTGTAGTTTGGGAACATGATGAACATCCTTTAATAACGAGGTGCCAGTGCTTTTTAATGAAGACATAAAATCACATTTTCCAATGATTTCACAAGATTTTTTGTCACCTAACTATAAAATTCCAAACTAAATTTCTTGATAGTTTGTGAAAGCCTCTATACAAGAAGATGCATGGAAAGAGGCACCCGAATCAAGCACCCATGAATCTAAGGTGGTGTCTCTTGTTGATAATATTAAATTACCATCATTCTTATCATATGTTTTGTTTGCTTCACTGTCCTACACAATTTCTTATTCCTATTTGTAATTTCTACAATCATTTTCTTACATGACCAGATTTACCAAAAACTCAGCATTCACTATTTCTACCTCTAAACTTTGATCTCCTAACTAAATTGGATCTTCTATGATGATTATTTCTACCTCTATTGTGGCTCCTTCCTCTATTATCAATGCTTACAACTGTTAAGGCTTCACCAGATGAGGAATCTTGGTGATGTAGCCCCTACATCATAAATAAATAGCTTGTTCTTGTTGGATACCGACGTGATTACAATTGTTACAACTCCATCCCAACTACTAGTTACATAGCATAACAAGAGAATGACTTTGTTCTCATCATATTGTGTTATTCCCACTGAATTTGGTTGGCTGATTAGATTATTAAATTTGTTGATGTGGTTTTCCATGATGCCTCATTCTTTCATCTTGAGTTTATACAACTTCTTCATGATGAATAACTTATTTGTGGCCGATGCCATTGCATACATGGTTGTAAGTTTACCCCATACCTCTTTTTTTGTCATTTCAGTTGTAACATTGAAGATGACATTATTGGACAACAAAAGAAACATTGTCGCCATTGCCTTCTTGTCAAGGATTTCCCAACCTTCATCCTTCATCGAAGATGGCTTCTTCGATTTCCCCTCAAATGCAAGTGAGTACTCTTTCTTTATCAACAAAGATTCCATCTGAAGTTTCTACAAACCAAAATTATACCCCAAGGATTTCTCTACCTTCGCTTCTTCCATGATTCCAAAATTTCAACCACCAAAATCACAATCAGCAATCCTACCTTTCTCTGATACCAATTGTTAAATGAAAGGCTGAACAATTGAAAGCACAGAACATAAATAGAAAATCTACACATACAACACAAAAATTTAACATGGTTCAGAAATTTAAATACGTCCACACTTGAAATAGAAAATTCTCTTATTATTTGTTCTCAGATACATTACAATATGCGGCAGCATTCACAAATATATAATACTAATTAAACACTTCATATCCATAAGGAGAAGCCGAATAGTCACATAATAGGAGGGAAAAATGAGGTTCATTGGGTTTCATCCCAACAATAACCAACTGGTAATGGATGTCGTGAGGCTCACAATTTGTGTATTTGTGGGATGTCTTCTCCCTGGTTTGGAAATGACTGGCATCGAAGGGAGATGGAGCAACGTAGCTGCTTTATTTGTGACTCTTTTGTTTCATATTGTTATAGAAATCTATGAATTACAGAATGCTAATGACTCCAAAATCCAAAGGGAAGTGAGCCGTGGTTCGTGTCATCCAGTGGGCTTATCTTCATCTCTCCTTCTTTTGTTGGGGTTGGTCATCTTATCAGGCAAATTAATGCGTGAATATGTGAGTCCCATATTTGCCACAATACTCTCTAAAGATGTGGTGAAGGAAGGCGATAGGTGGAAGAGTTTTAGAAATGAGGTGATGAAATCGTCGGTTGCAGTTTGCGCATGGAAGATTTGGTACTTTATTTGCATCTCATTGTGCAGTTGAGGTGCAGGAATGCTTGTCACAATTTGTGTTGTGGTCATGGGTGCTAAATGGGTGCTAAAGTGGGAAATGATAAACTTTCCCTAAATTAGGGTATGCGGCCTATAGAGGAGAGTTGGATTGCAATAATAACAAATATGTGTAGTGGTATTGCTGATCTAGAGATAGGTGTGGATGCAACATTTAGATAGACAAAGGATGTGCTCAAGTTTGTGGACTGTTCGGATAACATAGTTGTCAACCCTCTTGACATCTTGGGCACAGTTAATTTCAGAGTGTGTGCGCAAACTATAATTTGCGAAGGAGATATGGGAAAGGTGATTAGAAAGTTGATGGAGGGCTCAGGGAAAATACCATGAAGAAAAGATACCAAGAGTGGAACGAGTGCTTATAACAACAGAAGAGCAGGTGAGAATAGATAATTGGGTTAGACATGTTGGAAGAATCAGATGAAACAGTTTCCAATAGTCTCTTGATCAGACTTGGTGAATGTTCTTATTCCAATCTAGAGGAGTTGGGTGAAATGGTGAGAAGAAGATCGAAAGAGCCATTGAACTTGCAGGAATGGTGAGCACACTCTTAGAAAATATTGTTGAAGATGGAGATATCTTGTTCACTAATTTTTAGTTTAGATAAAGTGTAGCATATATAATCATTTAATTACCTATTATTGACTATATAATCATTTAATTAATGTAATCTTCTTGGAGATGGAGATATTTTATTTACCACTTCTTAGTGTAGGTAAAGTGTAAAACTGTTATTTATTCTATAGACATAGAATAATAGAGAGGATACAAATTTTAATGAGATAGGTGAGAATAATGATAAATATGTTGATACTTCATTATATTTTTTAAAAGTGGGGATCAAAATTTTATATTTCAAAGATCTTTCAATTAAAATCTACTTGGTTGGGTGAGTTTTCAATTTTAAAACATTATATTAAATATGTAATGTTTTTTCAATGTGATTTTTATTAAAAGGATAGAGTGGATTTGTTTGCTTACACTTCAATCATCTAAATGTAACACATAAATTTTGGTTCTCAAAGAAATAATATCCTTTGTTAGAAACACATTTAATATCCCACTCTAAGTAACTCAAAGTTTCAATGTTCTTATCTTCAAAAATCATAGAATTTCATGAAACAAAGATAATACATTTTGAAGCCACTCAAGAATAATTTATAATTGGCTTAAAATAAGTAGAAGATGTATATAGATCACAATAATATCAAGATAATATTTAAGATTAGACACATAGGTTTTATGAGATTGTAACCATATAAACAATATTCCTTGTAATAAAGTAGGAGAATAAATATCTAAATTATAAGAAGGGTTGTTGAAGTGTCCTATGACTTATAGTTATTGAAGGCAAGAAAGATCCATAAAATATTCCCTTAAAAATATATATATATATATATAACCCTTGGATGAGTTTTCTCTCTTTGTTGAAGATTAAAATCTTGTTCCAATTAAGAGGCTCACAACTTACCGTTATGTTGTAGGCTTATGCCTTTAAACAAATATAATACTGTTGCTTCTACTTGTAGTTGGATTTATTTAGGAAACTAATTTCTTTTGTAATCCTGGGTTAAAATACTAATCTTTGGGTGGGATGTGATATTTGTATTTGGTTTAGGAATTTTTGGGTTTCTGGTAATCAGCACTGGGTTATAATTCTAGATATATGTATTGTACTAGGTAATGGTTGGTTTCCATACTAATGTAAAAGTGCCAAGCATTCTATTGGGATTTGGTTGTTTGTTATGTTTTTGTAATTGCATCATAGGTCTTAGGTTTTGCATCAGGGACCAAAGATTTCCTTCACCCTGTTCTTTCCTCCTTGTATGCCCCCTTGAACTGGGTTTAATGTATAGTATGTTTTTGTAATTAATAAAATGAGTATACCTTTTTATCTAAAAATAAATAAACTCTATCTTCTTCCTCCTTAGTATCCTTTATTCTATCAAATAATTTTTTATTGAATAGCCATAAAATGCCTTCTAAATCATCTACTTGGAATTCTTTCTCTATGTATTTAATTATTGAATTGTATCTCTCATATTTACTATTTGATATAAAAAAGCTTCAAATCAAACTTGAAGAGGTGTTGAACAAACTGTTGGGGTTAATGGGAAGTAGTACTAAGAGGGGAGGGGTGAATCGGTACCTCTAAAACTTTTTATGATCCTTTAATCAATTAACCTTAGTAATCAATTGCATATCCATTCCATCTGATCTACACTATCTTTGTGTGAGTTATATCAAATCATAACATTAATAAACATATGAATCATTCATAGAAACATTCATGAACATAATTGACACATACCACAAGATATGATATCATAGAAAACTCCAGTTATGAAGTAAAAACTGCGGTGGGGATGGCACCCAAAAAACTTCACTATCTGCAGAATGGAAGGGGGCGGTTAAGGCTTACAATTTTGATCACTTCTGATGATCTAACCTATTAGGAGTATTGGTGGAGACCTGTTAAAGTCTACTCTATTAAGAGCTATTAGCAACATTGTTAAGTGTGTACTCGGTTAGGAGATTTGATATAGGACTGTTAGATCCACCTTTCTTGAAAGGATCTCTTACACTTTGCTTCACTTGTTAGAATGACAAAAAATTACAATTGACCTAGTAAGTGCAATCTCCTATTACTGATACAGATCCTATGTAGTTCACATACAAAATAATATCACCTTAACTGTGATTGAATATTACCTATGATTATCGGTTTCCTCTGTTCTTGATTCTGCTAACCAAATCCTTCTTTCTCTGCTCTGGTTCTTGAAACTCTCAATTCAATCCATAGATGTGCTCATTATGTTCTCCTCTCTCTTCCACACACATTCTAATGAATGATTACATCATCTATTTATAGATGGATTGATTTCATCGAGTTGATGATACAAATAATGTTAACTCTAAGATCATGTTTACAACTTGCACCTATATCTCCTAGTCTATGTGTTTTAAATCAGTTAGACTGATTAAAACACTTACATTAATGTTTCTTATCCCTAAAGAAATAGATTTAAAACAATTAAATATCCTATAAATAGAATACCCTTTCTTTATCTGACTTGGAAGTCGGATCCACTTTTTGCAGGCTGCAACTGACTTTCGGTTCTGTCTTTTGGTCATGCTTGACTGTCCTTTAGTTTTTACTGTCGGTTGCACTGAATTTGTTTCATCAGTCTGTACTGTAACTTGCATTTTAGTTTCCTCTGTCGGGTTCCACTTTAACTCTTTGTATTGTGGTTTTCGATTTACACACTACCTTGTGTCATCGGTTCTCTCTGTACTTAGTCATTTTTGGTGATTTTCCAATCTGATCTTCGGTTTTCCCTTTACTATCTTTTGGTGTAAGCTTACCGAAAGTGTTGTTTGAATACTAATGAAAAATTAATGTCATCAATCTCTCCCTTTGACATTAGTATCAAAAACTGATATGTGCAAAATAATAACAAAATGTTTAAGTATCTACAACATATATAATCCTTAGTCATTTATTGACTCCCCCTATGTATATGCCAGTATATCTGTACATAAGATATATTTTCCTTCTTCATATCACTATACATATCTACCTTTTGCCCATTTTTACTAAGTGTACATAACATTTTCAATGATAGTTTGTACAAGTATCGTTTCCCCCTTTATTTGATATTAAGGGAAAAGGTCAATTACCTTAGAGCTTATCAAAAATGTGTGAATGAGAAGAATTCTTGTCTTCCATGATTTTCTCCCATTGCTCCTTCAGGTTTTCTAGAGCCATTTTCTCAAGTGTTATCTTGGCATGCATATCATACATGTTGTTGGAGACAGACATCTCGGGAGTTGCTATCAGTTGTCTTGCAGAACTAATATGTTGTTGTAGCAGTGTGAGATTTGGCAGAAGTTGAGATTGTAGCTCGGTTACTTCTTCTCTAAATCGTGTCTCTGCTTCCCACAACTCTTGCCTTAACCGTTTTACTTCAATGATCTTTTCATAATGTAGTTTGACTTCATTTTCTCTATTGGTTGTTAGGCTACTAGCATTGTTTGCTAGATTTGTATCTAGCTTAGCTATGTTGTCACTATTTTCTTGAGTGAAATTTTCAATTGTTCTTAGCTTTTGGATTAAGGTTATAGCTTCAGATATAATGGGATCTAATTCTGATATGAATTCTGACAGCTTTACCTTATTTTCAGCCACTTCTTGGCTGATGTTCTCCATAAGTTTTTGTTGATACTTCATTTCTGCTCTCTCCTTAATTGCTTTCTCAACATCAACGTTTTGAGTTGTGATGGCATCAGCGAAGATATCTAGTTGATCAATTATGGGATTACTTTGATCAATATCAACATCTAGTACAATCTGGTGTATAATGTCCCGTGTTGTCTCTAGTACCATTGATTCCTTATGTTGTTTCTTCAACTTTTCTTGTAATGCCTTCCTTTGGCATATCTCTCCATATTATTGCAGTGCATCCATGTCAAGTGTAGTGGGGTCACACTTCGGTATTTCAATGATTTCATTAAGTGTAACCTCCAACTTGTTCTTCTTTGTTTTCTTCTACTTCTTTGTGACTCAGTGGAGTGTAGCACCATTGCTAATTTTTTAGCCTTTTCAGTTGTTCTTGATGATGTGACTTGTTGTGCATCTTTCTGCTGCTTTGCATTGGTTTTAGCTCGTCGGGTGTTTGCAGACGTCTCTACATTCACCTTAGCATCATCGGTAGCACCTTTGTCTATTTTCTTAGGAATTGCATCTTTTGTTTTGTCTCCTTCATTTGAGTCCTTTGCATCATGTGCCTTGGTGTTCTCATTCTTCTGTTGAGTATCCACATCTTTGTCCTTACCTCCTTCTGTAACCTTGCTAGTGTTGGTTACATTATGAGTATCTCTGATGTTTTGCTGATCATCGGGGTCATCTTTATTTACTTCTTTTCCTGCATTCTTTGGACTTTCCTTGTCAGGTGATTTACTTGATTCCTGCATGATATTGATAGCTTGTATCAATATTGGTAGTTTTCTTGGAATGTTCACCTGTACTCCATCAATTGTTGTGTCTTGTTCGTCGGTTGTGTCTTTTACAACAGTGACATCTTCATCCTTATTGATTTCATTTGCTGGGTCATCGGTAATGTTGATGACATTGGTATCCACAACATTGTCATTTGTGGTATCATCCCATATTTCATCTACCATATATGTATTCTTATTCCCTATTGTATCAACTTCCTCTTTATCCAACTCAATGGATGTATCATCTTTGTTTGCCTTATTTGAAAGGAAACTAAGTGTGCAAAAAATAGTTCCCTATGCTAAACTCCTGAGAAGAGGATCATGCAAATTCAGATTTAACCCTTATCAATTACAGAATGATAATACAATAACATGCATACATAGAAAAATGAGAATGACAGAATGATTTAGCGTTGGGAAAACCTTTTGGTAAAAAACCCCAGCACTCCAAAACCTGCACAATGTATTAATCAAAACTATTACTATTTACAATACACTTGCAATGCAAGTTCTTCCAAGAGATAATCGACACTTGAAGACAAATTCGGCAGCATAACAACATACCAACAATACACTTCCTTCTCGTCTGATTTGTAACCCTAAAAACACTTATATTATGCACTTCCCTTTTTAGGGCAACTTCCAAAAGGCAGTCGTATTAGGGTTTTACCATTCTTTGAGAAAATAGGAACCTCAAACCCCACGGTTGCAGAAGAGTGTATAGTACCCAACATGATCAGTTGCCACATGTCTTACATGTCTTCACCAGTTATCAAATCTTTGACAATTATCTCTTACAAATATTAATGACCGTCATAGGAATCTGTCATAACCGTTTCAGTCATGATTACCTTACACATTGTCCAAAGTGTCGACATTTGGAAAATAACCTCTACCACAGAAAAGGGATGCCTAGATCCACCTAGACCAAGTTTGATTATCCTTGTCATCTTCCAAGTGGAGTGAAAACACAATATTTCCACTCAACTAAATGAAAGAATGAATATCAAACTTAAATACATTATTTGCAAACAATTAATTATAAAACAAATAATATCATATGTAAGGAAATATACAAGGTTGAGACACCTTATTCCTAACATTATCACCATCTTGTTGTTGAAGGTCTTTGTCGGGGCTGTCTTTCTCAACTGGCGTATTCATGATCTTGCACCATTTATTGTGACTATCTTTTCCAAGTTCAATCACTTTCCTTCAAGAAATTTGTATGCCCGTAGCTTTGGTGAGAATTATTTCTTGTGTTTCTCCATCATTTCATGTATTTCTACCTTTGTTGATTCAAGCGGCAGTAGAGAGACAAGTACTCTCTCTGTGATTTCTTTCTCATTTGCCAAAGCAAATGTCCAACAGGTAGATAATCTATCCAAGAGTTCCCGTGGTACATAAATTCCTTCAAATTGTATGGGTACATATTTGAAGTTATACATCTTAGCTATCATGGCTTCTTCAATTTTGTTTTGATCTTCCTGATTTTGTTTCCCCCATTTTCTAATATGTGGATCAGTAATAGATCCAGAATTTGCAATGTAAACACAAATGTCATCAATAGTGTCAGGTACTTTTACCTTGACATTTTCTGCCTCTAAGGCTTAATCTCACTTGGTATCCTCTATATCCTCTCAGGTTTTGACAAATTTTCTACCCTTCTTATTTTGTCCTCTCTTCGGTGCAGGTGCTTTTCTCTTATACGTCTTGACTTTTCCTTTCTTAAGAGGTGAAGGAGTAGATTCTTTGGACGTTTGGCTTTTGATCCTTGAAGCAAATATAGTTATGGGTATGTTTGATGGTGGAGGAGGTGGTGAGGCTGACTCTATTTCTTCTGAGTCAGTCTTTTCATCATCTTTACCTACAGACACTTGTTCTTTGGTTTCCTCCTCTTGTTCTATCTCTTCATCTTGCTCAGCTTCTTGCTCTTTTGTAGTTAGAATCTTTGTGAGATTCTTTACCATTTTGTCCTTCTTTTTCACTATCTTCTTGACTACTAGGCCTGATTTAATTATTTTCTTGGCCTCCTTATATGTTCCAAACCTTGGTTTCTTTTTGTCCAGTGGCTCATTTAATAAGGCATCAATTGCCTTTATTGCAAGATCAATGTTGATCTCATATTCCAGTGGCTGCAACCATACTGTTCTTGCTACTATAGGTTTGATGTAAGTGTGATCTATGTCGACCATGAAGCATATATCATCCTTAAATTTCTTGATGAGTTGCTCAAGGATTCTTACCCTCTTTTGCATTCGGTATTTGAATACATTAAAGTATTCATCCATGAAAGTTTCAAAATTATCTCCTAGAGCATCTATGTGCTGATTGATTTGCAGTGTTATTGGCTTGGTGCTATCCCATTTTACATCTCCAATAGATGGGAACTTTTCTTGAAAATAAAAGAAAATGCACATGATTAATGAGCCAAACTTATAGGTGTTTGACTTTGCATTCCTGATTGTCTTGAGATTTTCTTTCAACTGATTTAGGAGTAGCTCGGACAAGTCTAACTGTGTACCTTTCTTCATGATTTTGTAAGATGTATCCACAACACCTGATGAAATAATGTTTAATCTGCTAGCTTGGAAGAATTTGTAACCTAGTACACATGCACCAAACTTAATTTCATCATCGGCTATGGTTGTCACTTTTAGTCCATGATCATCCCATTTGGCTCCAGCCACCTTTTTGGTCTCTACCTTCGGTGGATGCTTAAGCTCCTTTACTTTATCAGTTATGGGGTAACCAGTGACCGCATGGATGACATCTCGGGTGATTTCCTTTGGTTCATCCAACCATAACTTGTTATTGTGCATTATGCTTAGCACTAACTGAATCCAATTAGTTTTGAAGACCTTCAGAAAATTTAGGGCATGAGTGAGCCCTTTTAACTCAATGTATTTGTGTTCATCCTTAAGTGTTCTATCTTCATTACAAAGATTCTGGTAAGCTTCTTCCATCTCTGCCATTCCAATTTCTGCAATCTTGCAGTGTATGAAGGATCAAACGTCCTCAACTAGAAAAACCCTAGCTGGTATGCATGAGAACGCACCAGCGTCATCGGGCTATGAGGCAACCTCTGGATGAATCTTATATTTTGGTTCCTCACATACATTGTTTTTTATGAGTTCAAATTCATCCTTCTTAGCCTTCTTAGCTTTTACGGATTGTGATGTTGATGCCATTTTCAGAAATTAGGGCTTCTGTGTAAATGCATAAAGAATGGAGTTATCGGTGTGTAGAACTTACTGTTTTGTTTGCACATATCTCTGCACTATTTTGGAGTGCTTGGTGGTCGAGTCATGATCACTCTATAACTTGGTTTCTTTTTGAACTCAAAATCGCGTTTGCTCGCTCTACTCTGGGTGTCATGACAAATGAGTCACTTCAATGCCCTATTTATCACCATTGCCCTAAAATGCATGTAATAAATTCTCACCAACTCGTCAGTGTTTGAAGACTGAGCTTGTCGGTGAAGACTTTATTACCATCGGTCATGTTTACAATGTTTCTGAGCAGTCAAAGTTGACTTAGCCTTTACCAATAGGTTTCAGTAACATAGACAGCTTGTTCATGTGCTTGTTTACCGACATGTCTCAGTCAATACTAACAAATTTTCTTATAACTGGCGTCTCTCGACAAGTGTAGGCAGTCTTTTCTTCAAGTGTATACCGACGGGTTTTGGTATATATGCCCGAAGACATAGTTTTCACATATTTCAACAAGTATAACCATGATGCATCTTTCTTATGCTAATTTGGAATTATTTCATCATATTATGGAACTAATGTAAAGTAATAGCTTAGGGTTAATTCAGTTCCATACTTACTTGTTCTACTTAGGTGGGGTTGGTGATGTCACCAGATCCATTGGATGGGGTGTCATCATTTGCATTGCTCCTTCTAGCTTCATTATTCGTTGAATCTTTTCTCCACATCTTGTCTCTAGCCCTCTGGATATCTTCAATGGTGTTTCCATTGGGGTATGTGTTTGTCTCTATCATTCAATCTCTACAGTTCTTTTTGAGATGATCAACTTTGTGACAGTGTAAGCATGCCATTCCGGGGTTATTCCATCCTCTAGACTTTCTAGTCCATATTCTCATACAGTTTGCAGCAATGTGACCATACCTTGCACATGATATACAATTTGTCTAAGTATTGGAGTTCCATACATACTGATTACTGATATGCTTTGGTTGATATGGAGTGTCTTGACCTTTTGGCTTACATGCCTACCTTTTCTTTTTCTAGCATTCAAGACTTGTGTGCCCATTCATCTTGCATGTATGATAGTATTTGTCCATGTAGGTTTTCTTCCTTGACTGTTCTATCTTAGACTTACATTCATATGCCTTATGTCCTTTCTTGTTACATTTATAATAGAATCCTATGAATGAAGGTGTAGATTTTGGAATACCTTTCATTTTGCCTCTGAACACATTTTCTATGTGACCTTGCTTTCCATAATGTTTGCATGTAAGCTTTATTGGTCTTGGATTTTCATAAACATTCTTTGGATTGGATTGATTTGATGATTCTCCATTTTCGGTAAAGCCTAGACCATTGTTGTTGTTTTTTTTGACTCTTCGTTGTCCTTCCAAAAAATAATCCATTCTTTTATTGCTCTCTTCATCCTTTCTGATAACTTCGTTATGTTGTTGCTGAATTCTAACCTCATGCTTTAGTTTTTCCTTTTCTTTTCTTAGTTCACCAATAATCTGTATTCTTTCAATGAGTTCAACATTCATTCTGTTTGCTTCTTGACTCATGAGAATGATTTGATTTGTGAGCTCATGGTGATGCTCATCATGTCTTTGAATTTCTAACTCCTTTTCTTGTAGTTTTCTTGTAGTTTCTCTGTAATCTTCCTCCTGTCATCAGTAGCTAGTGTTCTTTCTATTTCTAGTTGTCTAGCAGAACTCATCACATCAATAATTCTAACCATCTGGGTCTCTTGACTGATTTGCAACATCTTTATTTTCTCTGTCAGATGTTGATTGATCTCCTTTAGATTTGTGATGTTCTCTTCTGATGTATCTGATGCTTTGCTTGTATTTAATTCTGAAGACTCAAAGAAATCTGGAATCTCTTCTTCTTGGTAATACTTTTCATTGCTTCAAGTTTCCATTCCTTTCCTCTCATCCAATAGCTCTCTCATATTGATTCTAGCTTCTTTATACTATTCATAGAACATCTGTATCTCAAGCTTTTTATTTTCAATATTCTTATCAAGTTTGTACTTCTCCATTGTATGATATTTTCTCTTAAGCCTTTAAGATTTTCCAAGAAGAGACTTAGCTCCGATACCAATTTTTGGGTTTAATGGGAAGTAGTATTGAGAGGGGAGGGCCAAATCAGTACCTCTAAATTTTTTTTTGATCCTTTAATCAATTAACCTTAGTAATCAATTGCATATCCATTTCATCTTATCTACACTATCTTTGTGTGAGTTATATCAATTCATAACATCAATAAATATATGAATCATTCATAGAAACATTCATGAACATAATTGACACATAACACAAGATATGATATCATAGGAAACTCCTGTTAGGAAGAAAAAAATACGGTGGGGATGGCACCCACAAAACTTCACTATCTACAGAATGGAAGGGGTCTATTAAGGCTTACAATTTTGATCACTTCTGATGATCTACCCTGTTAGGAGTATCGGTGGAGAGCTGTTAAAGTCTACTCTGTTAAGATATTTTAGCAACACTGTTAAGTGTGCACTCGGTTAAGAGATTTGATATAGGACTATTAAATCCACCTTTCTTGAAAGGATTTCTTACACTTTTCTTCACTTGTTAGAATGACAAAAAATTACAAATTGACCTGGTAAGTGCAATCTCCTATTGCTGATACAGATCCTATGTAGTTCACATACAAAATGATATCACCTTAACTGTGATTGAATATTACCTATGATTATCGGTTTCCTCTGTTCTTGATTCTGCTAACCAAATCCTTCTTTCTCTGCTCTAGTTCTTGAAAATCTCAATTCAATCCATCTAGATGTGCTCGTTCTGTTCTCCTCTCTCTTCCACACACATTCTAATGAATGATTACATCATCTATTTATAGATGGATTGATTTCATCGAGCTGATGATAAAAACAATGTTAACTCTAAGATCAGGTTTACAACTTGCACCTAGATCTCCTACTCTATGTGTTTTAAATCAGTTAGACTAATTAAAACACTTACATTAATGTTTCTTGTCCCTAAAGAAATGGATTTAAAACAATTAAATATCCTATAAATAGAATACCCTTGCTTTATCTGACGTGGAAGTCAGATCCACTTTTTGTGGGCTACAACTGACTTTGGGTTCCGTCTTTCGGTCATGCTTGACTGTCCTTCATTTTTTACTGTCGGTTGCACTAAATATGTTTCATCAGTCTGCAAAGTAACTTTCATTTCGGGTTCCTCTGTCGGGCTCCACTTTAACTCTCTGCATTGTGGTTTTCGATTTACGCACTGCCTTGTGTCATTAGTTCTCTCTTTACTTAGTCATTTTTGGTGATCTGCCAATCTGATCTTCGGTTTGCCCCTTACTGTCTTTCGGTGTATGCTTACCGAAAGTGTTGTTTGAATACTAATGACAAATTAATGTCATCACAAACTAGTTGTTGAAAACCAGAGTCAAAAAATTTAGGCTATACCATTAATTTTAATTTCTACCAATATATCTTAAGTTTATTGAATAGCCATAAAATGCCTTCTAAATCATCTACTTGGAATTATTTCTCTATGTCTTTAATTATTGACTTATATCTCTCATATTTACTATTTGATATAAAAAAATCTTCATATCAAACTTGAAGAGGTGTTGAACAAACTAGTTGTTGAAAACCAGAGTCAAAAAATTAGGTTATACTGTTAATTTTAATTTCTACCAATATATCTTAAGTTTTTTGTATGCCCTCTCAATACATAATTTTTATTATTAAAGCATATCATCTTTATATTTCATATATTGGCTAGCTATTTGTTAATCATATTTTTTATACCCCTATCTATTTATACCTCTCTTGTGTTGCCCACCCAAACTAGAGGTTCCACTCCTCATAGAAACTATAATAAATATAAATATAAAGAGAAAACTTACCTTAGAGAGGAGGAATGGTTAATCAATAAGGAGTGAATAGGTTTAAGCCAAGTATTAGATTGGAAGAATCCTCTTCAAACTAGGATTTTAAAACCTAGGAGTGTGATATCTTGAGATATTTCACAAAATGTTTAAAAATAAATGTGGAAACAAAACAAGGCCTTGATTGCTATGTTGAAATATTGACCATGAATAAGCCTACCAGACCTCACTTATAATCATGTGTAGAAAATTTATGCACATACACCTACACATGTAACAAGTTTCACCCACCTAATATAAATCCCATTAGGTTTCATTCTACACATGTACCTTGTAAGCTCACAAACACAAACCTATATTTTGTTGTCCCGCTATAACACTCATATAATATTTATTGATAAAGCATGAATTATAAAGTGAGTAGGAACCCTATATAATTAAACCTCTAAAATTATGGCTTGAAATTAAGCTCTCTTAAGGTTACAAAACTAGGATAAGCATATAAGATGAATTGAAGCTACACTAGGATATAAAGGAAAATATAATAAAGCTATTAATATAAGTGGTATGGAAGGATCAATTCATTAAATTTAACTTAAATTTTGGCATAAAATACGTCGTGTTGGATAATTTTTTATGAAATAAATTTTTAAGATAATAAAAAATGTTAACAATTTCAAGGGAGCAAACTATACAATATGCTATGTTTTTATATAGAAACAAAAGCCCTTTGTGTGCTCCCCATATTTGAACCTTTTAATGCCACCATTCAAAAGAAAATAGTAGTTTCTAGAAAATAGATTAAAATCACAATGGATACAATTCTTGATCCATCTTTAAATTTTGAGAATAACTATCTTCAATTTCTAATTCAAGATAGGTTTTCTTCATGATTTTAAAAAAAGCGACCACTTAAAGCCCTCTTTTGGTCTCTCATTTTAGTGCACATACTCATTTTTATGAATACAACTTGTTGTCCCTTATTATTTACATAGCTATATGAAAAATAATTTTCTAGTTTGACCTAAGAGAGTATATACCTTGGTGATGCAATAACCCTCTAAGGTATTCCTAAATATATCTAGTTGTTAAGCAAAGTTAAATATAGTGAATCAAGAAAATAGGAAGCAAAAACACATAAATTATAGAATCGAATCTAAAAATATCAAAGTAATGTACATGTGTATATTCAATCGATGCCATAGACAAAATCTACAATATTTTATAGATGTTTCATAAATAAAGAATTATTTTTAAACCTACAATAGACAAAATTCTAGAATCTTCATCATAATTACTTAGCCTTAAGCCTAAAACTAAATATGCAATTTTAATTACATTTAAATTCTTAAAATATCATTTAATTTTAAACTATATAAACCCACAATTATCATTTATTAATCTATATTTTGATCTGAGTAAAGTAAATAAAAATTAATCTAAATATACTCTTCATGTTGCATTTATTAATTAATGTAAATATTAATCTAACGTATTAAATCCCACACACTACAATCATGGATATATTATTTTATTATTTATGTTTTGATAAATTCTTATTATATTTATGCTTTTGAGTTTTGAACTCATCAAAAATTTTGATACCTCACTAGTAACCTATTTTTAAAGTAGTGATATGTTGAGCTAAGTTAAATAGATAAAACATGTAAAATAGCACACTAGAATCTATACATTTTTAATGAGAAAAGAATGACAAGCTCTATATTACTTTGGCCAAATATATATTTATAGGTATTACCTTGGATAACTCATACACTTTTTTAAATTATTACAATGGTTTATTATTTTGTTGGAGGAATACCAATAGAAAAGAACCCACATCCTTACATCATATCATACTTCAAAGTTTTGTCAAATGTAAAGGGTCCTTACACTCTTTATACTTAAAGAATAACAATGACCAAGACTAATCATACCACAACCAAAAGATATGCAAAATGTAGTCTTTACATTTCCAAAGAGAAAAAAATGAGAAACCATTTTACAATAGTAAAAATAAAAATTACCAGTATACCTTAGATAAATTGTGCATATTACTTTTAATTGTTATCAATTTCTTATCATCTTAGAAGAATAGTGGTAGACAAGCCCCCGCATCCACGCATCTTATCACAATCCAAAGATATGTTAAATGTTCAAAGTCTTTACATTTTTTAGCAGGAAAGAATGACAACTTGTATCACATTAGAAAGAGCAAGCATTGATGATATTACCTTAGAAAAATTGCACATATTGCATTTCATTGTTATCAATTACTTCTCACTTTCTTAGAAGAATAATGACAAACAAGAGTCACATCCTGAAATCAAATCACAGCCCAAAGATATACCAAGTGGAGAGTCTTTATATTTTTAAAGAGCAAAGATTGTCAAGTACTTTAGAAATAGCAAGAATTGAAGGTATTGCCTTAGATATAACAACATTTGAAGGCGACACCTTAGACAAATTGTACATATTACTTCTAATTGTTATTAATTGCTTACCATTCTTCGACATCCACATCCCTACATCACCTCACAAAGACATTTTTATATTTTCAATAAGAAAAAATGAAAAGCCAAATTACTTTAGAAAAAGCAAGGACTGGATATCTTATCTAAGATAAAATTTTCAAATTATTTAATTATTACCAATTACTTACAGTACACACGATCCACACCGTCGCATTATACCACAGCCCAAAGATATGCCCAATGTTATTGTGTACAATAAATCAACTCGTTGATGGGATTCAATCGGTGTCGTCTAGATTAAGTATTCGTATAAGAAATTAACCGAGCTGTGAGGAGGTTCAGTCAACTGGTTTAAGATGGTACCCATGTAACTTAATTAGAATTCAAAGTTAAAAGAGGCTAGCAATTCAATGGGAAACTGAATTAGAATATTTCATATATATATGGATGAAATCATTTGAATGCAGACATCCTCATCTGCTGCATTCCTCCTTTAATCAGATATTTTGGACTTGCATTGAACAGAACCAATAACTACGTAAAAGTCTTGCATTGTTCGTAGATACGAAGCAATCTCTTTGTTTTTAAGTACTCTTACAATACAAATTTTAGGTTATGTTAATATTCAGAAAGTGACTGTTTTTGGCAGGCTAAACTTGGAAATGTTGGTTGATAACCAACTGCTAATCGATGCCGTGAGTCTGACAATGTGTATATTTGTGAGATGGCCATGACGCGTATTGAAGGGAGATGGAGGAACGTGGCTGCTTTGTTTCAAACTCTCTAATTCTTATGAATCATTATTCATGAAATATGGATCATTAAGTTTGATTCAATTGTGTACACACTCTAAAATGAACAGATTTGCCACCTTACATTTAATTACTAATTTTCTTCTATTAAATAATAGTTTGTTTAATTGTTAATTAATTATCTTATCATTTAATCATTTCCCCATAATTAATTAAATAATTATTTTTATTTAATTAATCAATCTTAATTAATTAATCTTTATTAATTAATTAAATTTAATTTCCTAAAGTTTAAAATCAAATATTTAAACTTATTAATTTATTCTTCTAATTAAATTAATTTAATTTCATTCAAATTTTCAATTTTAAATCAAAATAGAATTGGATTGTCTCATGTTTGAGTATTTTAATTTCTAAAATTAAATAATTACTCAAATAAACCAACTCTTCAATTCCAAGAGGTGACTCCAAATCAACTCTTCAGTTTCAAGAGGTAACTCACAAATCAACTCTTTAGTTGACTAAACCATCCCCTCTTCTCTTCAGTTAGAGGTGGAGTTTATTGATTGCTTCTCCAGATCCTTATGATCTCAGTCATACATTCTCAAGTTTCTGCAATCGATCTCATCCGTCAAAATCATTTTCATATTCTATATAATCAACCCTTCTTAACCATTTGAAGAAGGTCTAGATTTCGAATCATTGTGTACAATTACTCTGCAAGATTCTTGTACGAAGCATAACGCGAAATCATTATCATATTGATCTCATTTTCTCAACACTCGCAAGTCACAGATGTTGTCGATGCCAATACTGAGCACCATGCATACAACATTTCAGAAGGAGTAGAAAAAAGCAATAGAAGCTTCAAGCATTGTGGTTTGCATTTGTTTGTTTTCCTCTTTGATGCTTGTTATTTTATTATTCATAGGTTCATTATCGGTAGTTTGATTGCTTTCTCTCATTACAAATCAGTGCTACTAACCCTCATTTGAGTGTGCAAATCATATCCTATACAAATTGAATTCTGATAACACTATCAAAGTTCTATAATAACCAAAATACTTTATCAACATGTGAAAAATGAAGGTGATCGGTGGGAGAGTTTTAAAAATGTGGTGATGAAATCATAGATCGCAGCTCATGCATGGAAGACATTGTACTTTATTGCCATCTCATTGTACAATCCAAGTACGAGAATGATCGTTACAATTTGTGTCGTTCATCTCTTTTTCATCTTAACAATAGAGGAGTAATCTGACATTTTATCTTGAGTGTATTTTTATTTTAGTGGGATGCATCCACAAGATCTATAGATGATTCAAGGTGGCACTTTATTGTGAAAATTCACTCAAGAAAGAGAGATTCATACATACGATATATATCTCTTCTTAGTGCAAGTAGCCTCTCAAGTCAACCCATTATGCCCTCGGCTAGCATATTTTATCTCAAATCTAGAATTTAGGTTGAGACATATTTTAACATCCCTGGGTAAGTGCACCAAGATGGTGAACAGAAAAGTGGCCACATGCAAAAAAATGAAAATCCTCATAACCTGTGCGTGTTCTAAAAAATTCAAAAACGTGCTAGGCTTGGTTTTACCAAGCCTAGCAAAAATTAATAAAAAAAGAAAAATGATCGTCAAAACCCGTAAGAGTTTTGAGGAACATTATATTCTATAATATTCTTCCAAGATCAAAGAGATACAAATGAAGCACAAAAATATAATGGGAAAAGTCAACCATTAAACACAGAATAATTTGAGTACATATAGGCCAGAAGTGCAACCAAATCCAACCACAAATGGAGGGATGAATTGTAGTGGTGGAAAAACCGACCAAAAGACTAGGAAGCTGTGTCAAAATGAAATTGACGCATATCCTAATAGACTCCTAAAGCATGATGACTTGTGTAGACAAGTGTCAAACAACTATGGATGGCTAGGTATGATAAAAATCCTAAGAGTAAATTAAATAATTACACTAACACCCCCGCTTAAGAATAACTTAGGAGGACAAGAAAAAATGAGTCCCGACTACTAGCCATGTTAGGTACTCATGTACAATGCAATCTCTCATTAACAGAGAAAGATAGAAAACCCAGTGGGAAAAACAATCCTCCAAAAGAGAGAAAAGAATTGAAGAAGTCTATAAGGCCCCTCCAAAAGATGATGTTGCCAATTGGTGTTGGAGCACCTAGGTTAGAAATTTTTTTGGGTCTGTAAGTTGTTTTGGTCAACCACTTTTATAATGACTGAGGTCAATTCGGTGAACAAACACCATAGTTGTTTAGTTGCTTGTTTTTCAGTTTAGAGTGTGTTGAGGTAGTTTGAAAGCCTCTACAAATCCAACCAAGGCACTAGAAAACAAAGATGGTGAAAATGCATTATGATGAAGTGCTCGGTTTACTCTGGTGCTCAGGTACTACTGGTGCTCAGTTTACTCTATATCACTTGGTGATGTCGCTTGGTGATATCACTCGGTGATGTCACTTGGGGTTATCACTCTGGGTTGCTCTCTGATGTTCGGTTTATTCTAACGCTTGATGTTGAAGCTCAGTTTATTCTGATGATTGGTGTTGATGCTCATTTTATTTTGGCGCTCAGTGCTGATGCTTGGTAATGTCAGTTACCGACCTAGAAATCATGACTTTGTCTCTTGTGACCAAAATAGTCAATTGTAACGGCTCCTTACATGTCGTATTTGTCTTAAATGGACAGTTACAGATGTTTGAATGATGGGAAGGTTACCTAATGATCACCCATACCTTCTTTTATGAAGTCTATAGAAGTTGTTGAAGAGCGAGGGATATATAGTTGGATGTAGTGTTGTTTTAGAGAGAGGATTTTTGAGTTAGAGATTCAACAAGTAAATAAAAAGTTGTAGAGTGGTTTTTTATTATCTTGAGTATTGTTGTATGTTACAAGTGCAAGTAGCTTAGGTTGTATTCTTTTTACAAGTTGTGAGTTTTTGGCCTGTTTTGGGTTTGTAAATATTGTATGTCTCCTCGAGGTTCTTGAATCCATGGTGAGAGCCATGTGTCTCGATGGAATTCGAGAGGAGCCCCTATATATAATTTTCATTTCTTTATTTCTTGTAGGAGAAGAGAGAGTTATGATATGGAAGTTTTAACCTTAGGCGAGCTTGGAAATGGTCTGAGTAGGGAAGAAAGTGAGAATAATGTTATGAGTGTTTGGGCTGAATGAGATGGTTTAGTCGGGATGAATCTATCCTTATAGGTTCACCAAAGGTGGAGGAAATAGCTTTGTCGATGGGAACCGGTTCCTGAGAATGGAGGTAAAGTATTAGTGACTTACTCTGATTTAGGGCTTAAGAATACCCTAGGAGGTCAAAGAAAGAGACCTCAGAATAGAGTCAGGCTGATTCTGTAGAGAAGGAATCCATCCCTCATCAAAATGGTATCAGAGCCTAAAGATTGGGCTTGTGTTGTTTGGGTGTGTATAGTCAGAAAATAGAAGCACTTCTATTTTGGACTGGTTTAGCCCTCTATGTAAGTGGTTTGGGGTCATGTCAAGCACCTTGAATGGGTCTTTGACCTGGATCTGGCTTTTACCCCTATTCTACCCCCTTTTCAACTTCTCTACGGCCTATTTCTGGCACCCTAGTCTACAAATCTGAGTTCCTTGACCTCAGGGTCAAGGTTGACCTTCTGGTTCAAGGTCAACCTTGACCCTAACCTAGTAGGTCAAGGTTGATCTTGACCCTGACCTAGGTCAGAGTCGACCTTGACCCCGACTTAGGGTCCAAATTTCAAGTTTCCAGGGTTTCCGAATGTCGGGCTTTGAAAAGATTTAATTCCCACTTTTGGGTCGGTTGTTTCAGTCTTCGAGGCAATGAACCTTGAAATTTTATTTAATATAGGTCCAATTCTAAGGGTATAGGTCTAATTGGAATTTAATTCTCATATGTAGGCCTCTCTAGAATATTGTGCCCTAGATTCATATATAAGGAAGCCTTCTCCTCTCATTTTCTCTTTAGTGAAATCTAAGTGTGAAAGACAACTCTATGCACGATCTATTGAAGAAAGCATCTACTCTCAAGCATTCAAGAATTCAAAGAATTTCAAACATTCAACTCATCAAGGAGATCCATTGGTAGCCATTGAAGGATTCAAGCTCTATGGAGCCCTCTTGTTTAAGATTTCTCCATCCACATCCATGCAAGCCTCTTCCTATTCCAAAATCCATTCAATATTGGTGTTGAAGATCTACAAGCAATTGATTTGAGACATCCTACATCCATATTCTACATTCTACATTCTTTTGGAGCAGACATACTTGTGAATCCAAGGATTCAAATCCTCCACAAGGGTTTCTATACAAGCAAGGTGAATTTGTTTATTTGCTTTGTTTATTTATGCAATTTCAATTATACTTTAAGGTTAATTCCAAAACTGGGGTTTGACCAAGGAAAACCCCTCCCCAATAGATAAAATCATTTTTTTACAGGTACAAGTATAGGACAGTCAATTTAAGAGCAGATTCAGATACCCTTTTTGACCAACTTTCGGGAACCGCAAACAAAATTTCTGTCAAAGTAGTACAGGTCAAGGTTGACATTTTAGGGCACAATTGTGCCCCAACAAAGAGGTAAAGGTAGACCTGACTCAGAAAAGGATAATATTTCTGGGTTTTGTATGTCTCTACGTTTCTGTTCCAGATCTAGTTGCAGAATTTCTTGAAACCTAACACAAACATCATAAAACAAGCTTTTCTAGATCTGCTACATTTTGAGGTTAGTACTTGTCTTCAATTCATTTCAATCAAGGTTTTTATATACTCTTCATCCATAATTCAGGAACATAAGGCTTTCTTCTTTCTTCTTACTTCCGATCGATTGGTACTTTGTGTATTGACCATTTTCTTATGGTTGATCAAAGTGGATCTTTCCTTTGTGAAATTTGGGGCTAAGAGGAAAATCTTACCTTCTCCACTATCTCAACAATATAATTTATCCAATAATAATAAAAATACATTCAATTTCTACCCCACATCATTATTCATATCTTACATTTCGGTGCTTCCACTTTATATGTCACATTTTGGTGAACCTGCGATAGACAACTCTTTCTTTTTGGTGTTAGATTTACATTTCATGTTAGATCTTGCATGCATATTAGATTAGCCTTCTTGTATGTTCATGCATTTATATTTTCTTAGTTTAGTTCATTTAAATTGCATTGGTGTATAATCTTTACTACCTCTAGTCCTACATACAATATCCAAGTTAGAATAAGTCATAGACTTATGGGTTCCTTTGATCCTGAGTCTTCCTCTCCTTTCCTTAGGATCCTAGATGAAAATTTGACCACTCATGATTCCAATCCTTCTACAGATCATAAATCTTCTCACTCATCTCATGATGAGGATGATACTCTAAGAGTTCCTCCTGAACAAGTCCAAAAACTGTCAACTAAACTTGATAAAATGGGAAATTGGCTTATTCAAGAAAATCGTAATCAAGATTCTATTCAAATATAGAGGATCTTAAGAAAGTCCTTCGTGATAGTGATCTAGGTGTTAATCTCTTGCGTGGTATTACTCATCTTGTGCATTTAAATGTTAAACCTTTAGCTCAAGAAGCTCAAAATTTAGGCTTTACTCTTGTCACTAGTGTGGAACCTTCTTTGGTTCCTTTACCTAGAAATCCTACTTATACTCCTCCTTTAATGACTATATCTCTTACATTTTCCAATCCTCTAGCTTCAAATCTTCCACTTCCATCTCTTCCTATGAGTGTTCCACTAGTATCTTTACCTACCTCACATCCTTCATACCATAGTGTTCCTTTTACTTATTCTAATTGTAATACCTACCCCTTTGTCTGTCTGTCTATTTTAGTTTCTGATATCTTTTATACCATAGTATGTGTGTGTTGGCTTTTCAGGTGATTTTAAGGATAATCATGCTTTACTTTTTATTATGCTATTGATTCATGATTAGTTGTATTATATAACCTATTTTTATATGACATATGATTATTTATGACTATGTTAGGACGTCATTTTGATTATAGTTTTTTGACAATACTGACCCTATATTTATATGCACATGGATCATTTGTATGTTTTGCATTTCTGTCTGTTGTGTTTGGTATGGTATGGGATAGAGTCGTAGTTACTTACTTCGGTGAGATCCAC
>MU227551.1:976263-989515 GCA_018584345.1 Thuja plicata
TATGTGATGACACTTCCCTATATACAGCTTAGGTTATCCTACGTGTGTCAGTTGTATTTGGTGTTGTTTTGTATTCTTCGCTTTGGTTTAGATTGCTTCTAGGATCTTCCTTTGCATTGAAGTATGATTTCATGTATACCTTGTTTGTATTCTTATTTTATACCCCGTGTGATGGGCCTGTTACTATCTCCTCAGCACGGTGGGAGTGGACCTTTGGTTCCACGTGGTCAGGTGGTAGTGATTCTTATTACCATTGAGATTTCGGCGGATTCTTCATCATGCTTGGATGTTCCTTGTTGCAGTTTCATCTTCATGATCTTTTGGAGACTTGCTCAATTACTTGAGTTGTGTATTTGTACCATATGTTTATATTGGTTATCATCCTTTGGTGGATGCATTGTATTGTTACATACCCTGCAACTTGTGCAGTGGATGTTGATTAGGTAGTGTACCTTATGGTATCAGTTGTATATGTAATCTTTATTATGAGATGTATGTTATTGGTTTCAGATTATGTAACCTTTATGTCAGTACTTTGTTATTGTAATCGTAGATTAGTTTGTTTAAGTAATTCTATGTCAAGGAACCCTCAAGTAATGTTAATCATGTATGAGTTATATTTTATGTACGTCATGTACTTCATTGTGTTGCTTCCGCATTGTTATTAATATTGTTTGTAAACATATAAAAAAAATTATTCTGTGAACTTAGTGTCGTGTTTAGGTTAAGTTCTCCTAGGTTCCCTAGCGAGGCATTACACTAATCCTCTTCCAACTATGGTTCCAAATGTTTGACCGATTGTGTCTTCCATTCCCACTGCTTCCTACACTTTTCCTAGTGTTGCAAATGTTTCTATCCCTCCTATTTCTTCTAATGATTCTATAATTATTAGTTTGGCTCAAACTGTGTCCTCTTTACAAAAACAACTTGCGTCCTTAACTTAATCCAAGTTTAGTATTCCTACATGTGACATGGGTAGTCCTTTATCCCTAGACATTATTCATGCTCCTGTCCCTCAGTAAGCCAATATGCTTCGTCTTGAGAATTACAATGGTAAGGGAGATCTTGTCACTAATGTTAAAACATTTCAAATCCTTTGTAGTGACTATGCTCATGAGCATAGGATTTTATCCAAGTTGTTTGCTATAAATTTTCATGATAAAGCATTGCAATTGTATTGTTCCATGCCTCCTTATTCTATTGATTCTTTTCCAAAACTTGCTAATAACTTTATCCAACAGTTCCAAAACAACATTGGCCCGCAAGTGTCCTTAACTAATTTGATGCATTGTAAACAGAATACTAAAGAAAAGTTGACTGAATTTATTGGTAGACTTAAGCATTTGTATGCTAAAAATTCTTACCCGGTTCCTGATATTGATATTCAACATATGTTTATTTCAAATTTTCCAAAGGATATTAGAGATAAGATTCTTCTTACTGAATTTACCTCTTTTCAACAAATTTGTGCAGTGCTTCATCATTATCAATTACAAGTGAGTCAATTTGAGAGTAACACCCCTGTTAGGGTTTTTTCTTGCTAAACCTTCAATAGATGCTTGAATACTTGATTAACTCTATATCTCCCAATATTTAAAAATAATGACTCAAGCAAGAGAAAACTCTAATTGATGAGGATTTATGATAATGTTTGGGGAAACTATTTCACCTCCTTTTTAGGTTCCACAGCACCCAGGCAGGTATTACCTTAATAAGATTGTTGTCCTACAATATTAGTAAATGTGGATACTAATTTTCCACCCTTTTACTGTATTACCTTATAAATTACTCTACATAAAACTAAAAATAACTTAACGCAGAGTTTAACAATGAAAACTATTGAAATTATAACAACAAATAGTAGTGTTTTAAGGACATTCAACCTTCTTCCCTTTATAGTTCTCAGAACTTAGGAGGGGCAACCTATTTCAATCCTCTCTTAAAGGGATTAGTAGAATGAATTGTATATCTTGATACAATTACTTGAATTCATATGTTTTGATTATAAATGTGGAAGCTTTTTGTATTTGAAATTGCTTGGATGATGATAAACCACTTGACAGATTCTAGACTAGAGCCTATCCTTGGGCTATAGAGTCAAAGATGCAAATCCACAGAAAAAGTAAATAAAGATACTATAGATTTCCTTACAACCTATATGCAACTCAAGTAAGATGCCTTACAAATTACCCTGTCACTCCAACACTGCTGTATTAAATCCTCAAATACTGTTATACTCTTTGAAACTACTCACAAAACTTAGTTCTTCCCTTGAAATAAACTTGTAAGTAATTAGATAGCTACCTTGTAACCAATATGTTTAAAATGTCTTACAAATTAAACATAAAAGAGAATAAACAATAAGTATTTAGAGAAAACAACAATATAGAAGAGAAGTTGCACTGTATTTTATTTATATTCCTGCTTCATACATATAGAGGCTAAAGCTCAAAAAACTCAGACAAAATTTTGTAGTCTGGCTTATAATTATATTTCATCACCTTCTTCAAATGTTACGATAAGATCTTTTTATAGGTTCAAACCATCTTGGAATCCTTAAGATAAGGATGCAACAAGCTTCGGATGGTTAAGGAAACCTAACCCTAAAAACTTAGAAAAAGACAAAAGACAAGAAAGCTCCAAGCAGTGGGAGGACAAAATTGAAGAATAAAATCTGATTTTGTACTTTTGCCTTTTGTGAATGTTGGCACCTTTGTCTGCATGTATTCAGGATAGTATCTGATATTTGTAACAAGATCTAGTGACCGCCAATACAGGCTAACTTATACTAATCTTTTCAAGATTACTAACCTTCCCGTGCTCATAGATCAGGTGCCATGTGTCCTTTATTCTTTATCGATAACATCTAAATCAACTATGACAAACTTCTTCTTCTTGGGATTTTTCATAATGTCCCATGTTGTCACATCCTCTTCCTTAGGCCACTCAAAGTTTTGAATATTCTCTAGTTGAGTCTTCTTCCTTTCCCACCTAGCATCTGTAATGCTTTTAATATCTGAAATGAATTTATTGCAGTCCATTTCTGCCTTAATTGCCTCATCCAAAAGCTGGTTGAACATCTCCATATCTAATTCTCCTTGGTCAGAGACATAAATGTCTTGATTGGGAAGTACACTATCAAAATCTGATATCTATAACCCTAATGGTTTGATTTGATCATCGTCGGCCCTAATTGGAGCTACAAACCTACTATAATCTATCCCAAACATATTTAGCTTAGCATCAATTTGATTGACCTTTCATTTGAAAAAGGATAAAGTAGCCCTAATCTTCTCTATCTGTGTACCAACCATGGTAACTATTTCTGGCAAATCTGATCTCAATGGTTGCACTGATGCTAATCTTTCAAAAAGAGATGTTCTTCCAGACCAAGTTGCATAGTAAGGATCCAAAATTGTCAAAAAATTTGCCACTTCTACTTGTAGGCCTGGAAACCTTCCATAAGCCCCATATACTACATCAATCTTGCCTTTGATGGTGTCAATCCTATGCTACAAAATTGAAGTCAAGGATTCCAGAATCACACTGTTATGCTTAGTAACTCCCTGCTGTATTTCAACAAATACATCCCCTCTATCTTCTGTTTGGATCTCCACATCCATGACCACTTTGGGCTCAACCAGGGTGGGCTCTGTTATATCTATCAATTGTTTAGTAAGATCATCTATGAGCTTCTTCTGTTCTTTGATCTTTATCAAAGCCAATTCCCTATCTCTAACAATATCACTAGTATCACTAGTAAGCTTCTATAATTTGTCTGATGATTGGCATGTCTTTGCCTCATTGAGTTGAGAAAAATGAGTCATCACTTGGGCTATTTCCATATCCCCTATAATATCTAGTGTCCATATAATTTTATTTCCCTCCATCTTCTCTTGGATATTCAGAATGGATGGCTTTTGATCTTTAGGAGCTAAGCTCCACATTGCAAGTGCCTGAGATTTAGGGTTATAGCCAAACCCTTTAATCATGTCTCCAACCTGAGTCTCTGATGATAGTTCTACATCAGGTTGTCTCCTTATCTGATCTATAATGAATGCTGAAGAAAAATCTCATCCTTCCATAAATAATATCCCACTAGCCTTGACCATTTGTCTTGCCTGCTCAGGTGTAATCTCCTCAGATTCAGGATCATAATCCTGCAATGTTTGTAAGGCCTCTTGAGTGACCGGGTCACCACCTTCCAATTGCATCTACTTTCCAACTTGTTTTTTCTTATTCCATATATGGAAATCCTTGAATTCCCTTGTCTTTATGAAGCTGTCACCCTTGAGGAAGTCCTCTTGATGCAATAATCTCTCATCTGTGCATGATCTAAGAGGTAGGTCTTCCTCCTCTTTTGAATCCTTTTGTAGCTTCTTCCCTGCCCTGATCTATTTTCTCAATTAATGATCATAGGGCTTGTTACCAGTTATCAGGGCTCCAATCCTATCTGTCCTCTTCTTCCTAGAAGGCTCCCCTGATTCTAATCTTTGTTTCTTAGGAAGGGGCTCATTTGTTACTTCCTTCTCTGGGACCTCTGTTAGGTCAATGACATCTTCCCATTCAACTGCAATCTTCAATGGTACTGCATGGTAATCTGGATAGGCATTGGGCGAAGGACAACCTTGATCACTGTCATCACCATATTCTGATTCTGAATTTTCTCTATGGACTTTTTCTGGGACTACCAGTGCATCCTCTAAATGATTACACAAAAGAGTATGGTTTTCAATCATTGCATCCAGGCTTTTGAGATAAGGCATGTTAGGGTAGAAACCTCCAAACTTCATCCCCTTTCTTTTTACCTGCCTCTCCAGGTCTATAAGTTCATTGAACTTAATTGCTTTCCTGTCCACCTCTTCATCTTCCAAGATATTTCTTATTAGATCTTCCTCTATACACTCTTCATGTTCCTTTGTGTAGGGGATAGTTGGTGTGAGAAAATTCTTTGCACTAAGAATGAATCCCTCAGTATCAACATATCTATGCAGGGCCACATTCATTCTACAATGGTTCAACCAGGCATTCACCAGGTCTAAGGCTCCTTTTCCACCATAAAATTGTAGATCCTGGATTGCCTAGGGGTAAAATTCCACTTCGCATGTGATGCCACATGCTCTTTATCTGTCAGAATAAGCGACCTGATGAACTCCATTGCATCTATCCTTGGTGGTACATGAAATGGAAAAATGTGTGAAGAGTGGGGGAAACCATAAACCCTCATCATTGTAAAGTTCTTTTCATAATAAAATACCCCAAATTATGGTCTTCTAACCATTTTTCAAGGTATTGATAGGGCCTCAGTAATTGTATTACCTTAATAGGAAATATGGGCTTATCAACACCTATGCACTTCAAAAGTGGATAGATTATCCAATTTTTAAAAGCACATAACTCTTGTTCTCTAGATGTATAATTCCATATTCTAAGCCAAAACTGAACAGGGTTGGCTTGACCATGATGAAATCTCTGTGGTTGCAACATCTAACAATTCATTACTAGGAAATTATAGTAGAGGATCAAATGCATAAGGATTGAATAATGCATAAATTTTTGATGATCCTTCTTGTTTTGTATATCTATAAATCCCTGGTGCATCTGATCAATAATATACTGAATGTAGTCATAATTGGAACTAGTATGAAGGCTCTGCATATCCAACACCATCATTAAAATATCTGAGGTGATCCTGTCTGCCCCAACATCTTTTCCAAGCACTCTACATAGTGCATATGATATATACTTAATATATAAATTAAGGTCTTTGTAAAAATATGGGGTTTCTCTTGGCATGGGGGCTATGTATGTCTTCATTTTCTTAGGGACATGATGATCCCTGATCAATTTAGCAGCAATGATGTATTCTCTAGTGTACCTATTCTCTAGTTTCTTCATACTTATCTTAGTAGCCATAGGATAGTAGACATTAAAAGCTTTCATAAAAGTATTTCAGTCTAGGGTGAGTAAGGGCTTTCCATCAGCCCTCTTAATGGTTTTGATTAAAGGGTCATATCTACTAGCCAATTCTAGTATGAAATCAACGTCAACAAAGACATCAGGAACTAGAAACCTGGCTAACTCATAGGTCCAAGGGTTTGAGATAGGCATGGGTTCATCACTATTATTAAATAAATAATTGAAAAGCGAATACCCTGATGACCCTGGTGTTTTTGCATCCCTAACATAAGTCATATCATCAATTAAAACATCTGCACTAACCTTTCAATTCTGGTTTGAGGAATTCATTTGAGTAGTTTCTTTTTCCCTTTGAATCATCTTTGACATCTTCACTTCTCCCACTGGTAGAGGCCATACTCTGTGCTTGACTCATACTTCCTTTCTATTCTGTTCTCAACCCTTATTCATTGATATTGAAACAAAACTACTAAAAACCCTCATCACCAAACTGTGAATTCTCTAAAATTTGTAGCTCTGAACTTAAGAACACTGTCAATTACAATCTTTACTGAGTTCTGAATCAGGCAACCATCTTTTGAATCACTTTCTGCTGAAAATCTGAATCTTTCTCAAAAAACACTAAATCTTTGTAAACTCTTCGCTCTGAGAAAATAGAAACTTGGTAAAAATGAAATGACAACAGACAAGTATACTTATAACTGTTAATTGAATGTAGATTTTCACTTCTATCTAGTAATTCAATCACTTCACCATTAGCTTCACATACTGCGACATCAATATCTGATTTTAGCCGTGGCATTCAAACTATCAGATAATCAATTTCTGATGAGTGTTATTTCATAAAAAAACCTTATAAAATTCAAAATGAAATCGAAATCAAATCTGATTGGTTGCATTAACTCATACTACACCTACTTTCCCATCTATCATAATCTCTTTACTCTGATTGGTTAAAAACTGTTAATAATGGCACTGCTGAAAAGTCTATTTTAACTCTGATTCACATCTAGCGACCCAATGACTGTGTGATCTCCTTTTCACTTAATAATTTCACTAACTGTAGTTCTTTCAAGAGACTTAGCGACCGTCATAGGATTAAAAATTTGATCAACAGTTGGCGCGATGTCGCTTGATATCTTAACTTAACCCTGAATCTTACGGAGACACCACGAAAAAGCATCCTCTTAACTGTTCTTTTACCTCAAGTTTCATCTGGGGACTCAGTGACTATGATTTCTCTATGTCACTGGATAATTTTCTTAACTCATGTTCAATCAAGAGACCACACGACTAATCACCTTAGTCTCTTAATCGCGTGATTAATTTACCTTTAAAATTTGCATCAGGAGATAACATGACTACCATTGATTTATTTTTCTTCTGTATCCAATGGTTGTCGCTAAGTCTCTTAATCCTTAATAAAATGGTCTACGCTAAGTCTCATAACCTTTTTAGTATATTCTTTTTTATCACGAGACCACGTGACCAAAGCTTTTTGCTAAGTCTCGAGACCATAAGGAATATTCATTTCTTCTAACGAGACTTAGCGACTAGGAAATAAACACATGCAAATAAGCTCAGACTTAAGTCATGAAAAAGTAACACAGAAATAGAACCAGCTTGGAAAATTTAGGGCTTTTTTGCAATTTTGAACCAAATTTACTCCAAGGCTTAGGTTTTTTGACATTTTGATCTAGGTTTAGAGAAAAAACATCATTTGCAGAGATATGTAAATGGTTTCAAACATGAATCATTACCTTCTGGGCATAAGAATGACAGGGAGTTTAAGAATTTTCAGGGTAAACTCTAAAACAGGAAAAACAACCAACAGTGGCTCTATTTGAGGATGGCTAAACAAAAGTTTATGACAAGAATCTCAGAATCTCTGGTTGCAGACCTCCTCAAAAAATGTAGGCAACACTGACTAACCTACTAGTTGAAGGGAAACACACAACAGAAGGGAAAACCTACCTATATACAATATGATACAGACTTATTGTGCATAAACTTTCAGTTTTTAATTGAAGAAGGGCTTCAAAAATTGCCCATGCACTGGAAATTCATATTATTCATCACTCATGTTATTCAATAAATAGGAATCCTTCCAAAAGATTTGTGAAACAATAAAAGGACCAAGCCATAAAGATTCAAACTTTTAATGCTTACCTTTGTCTTCTGATCTTACATTCCATTGGAGCACTAGGTCACCAGGTATAAATTTTCTGCAACTTGATCTTTTATCTAACAAATACTTCATTTTTTGTTGCAGTTTTATGTTTTGTTTCTGTCCTTCTCTTCTGATCTCATCAAGTTCAGTCGGCTGTAATATTCTATCTTTCATTGGATCTGAGACTTCTAACTCCTCTTCTTGTATGAACTTGTATACAAGTAATAGATTGTTTACAGGCATCCTAGGCTACAGACCATATACTAACTTAAATGGTGACCTACCAGTATCCTTCTTAACTATTATTCTACCAGCCCATAGGGCTAATCTCAAATTTTTATGCCACGCTCTCTTGTTCTTTTCTAAAGTTTTCTTTAAAATTTTTAGAATACTTTTGTTACTGGATTCTTCCTGGCCATTTGCCTGAGGATGATATGGGGATGAATAAGACATTATAATTCCATATTCATTGCAAAAGTCTTTGATCTCATCAGATCTGAAACACGTGGCATTATCCATGACTGGTTTGGTTGGGACACCAAATCTAGTTAAAATATTTTCTAATAAAATTTTTGTAACTATATTACTTGTTTCCTTTTTAGTAGGGATAGCTTCTATCCACTTATTAAAATAATCAGTAGCTACTAGTATCCAACTGTGTCCTCCACTAGACTTTTCTGAAAATTCTCTAATAAAGTCAATACCCCACATGGAAAAAGGTGCCTCAGCACTTACATAATTTAACAATAGGGCACCTGAGAACTTTAACTTGTTTGAGAATCTTTGGCAAGGCTCACACTTCTAGACAAATGCATGGGTATCTCTAAAAACACTGGGCCAATAATACCCTACCCTTAAAATCTTATGAGCAATAGTTTTTGTAGAGAAATGCCCACCACATATCCTAGCATGCATTTTATTTCATATTTTCTGAGCTTGATCTTTATCTAAACATAACAGTAGCACAACATTTTTATCCTTCCAAAATAGTTCTCCTTGAATCAAGGTGTACTTCTGAGCTTGCAGCTTCAGACTCCTCTTTTGATTTTTTGACATATTATTAGGACACTTGGTATTCTTTAAAAAATACACAATATCAGTATGAAATGGTTGTCTTTCTATACTTGTGACTGTCTGATTATGTGTCTCTGTATCATTTACTTGTACCAAATCCAAGTTATCTTCTGTCATGAGTTTGGCCAAACCCTGACCTCTTATTAACTTTGTAATGTTGATTTCAAGATTAAATTCTTGAATTTTGTTTATCCACTTACATCTCTTACCGGTTACTTCTGACTGGATAAGGATATCTTTCACTGCTGAATGAGGAACATATGCTTGCACCTTAGCACAGACCAAATATAGTCTAAAATATTTTACTGATTTCACTAAAGCATATGCCTGCTTCTCCATCATCTCATAATTTAGCTCTGCAGCTTGAAGATATTTACTATAAAAAGCTATTGGATGCTCAAATCCTTGTTCATCTTTTTGTAGTAAAACAAAAATAATTGTATGATAAGATGCAAACGAAAATAGAGAAAAAGGCTTACTATAACCAGGTGATTTTAGAATAGGAGCCTCTTGCACTGCCTTATTTATTTTCTCAAATGTCATTTGAGCTTCTTCATTCCAGTTGAATTTTGCATCTTTTTTCAGCAACTTTATGATAGGTTTAACAATTTCTGCAAAGTTCGCTATAAACCTTCTGACAAAATTTATCTTTCCTAAGAAAGATTGAACTCCCTTTAGGTTTTTTGAGGCAATGACCTTCTGGATTGCTTCTATTCTTTCAGGGTCTATTCTTACTCTATTTTTAGACACTATGTGTCCTAGCAACTTTCCCTCTTGTACTGCAAAGTGACATTTTTTAGGATTCAATGAAACACCATATTCCAAAGCTTTACTGAAGATTTTACCTAGGTGCTCACAATGATCTTAAGCTTTCTTAGAGTATGTAGTTAGATCATCTTGATAAATAACCATGAATAAGTCAATAAATTCTTTAAAAGCAACATCCATGGCCCTCTGAAAAATTGCTCCTGCATTTATCAATCCAAATGACATTCTGATATAAACATAAGTTCCCCAAGGAGTGGTAAATGTGGTCTTTTATTGCTCTAATTTCTTTACTAAAACTTGGTTGTAGCCAGAGAAACCATCCATCATTGATAGCAGCTCACAACCAGTCACTTTATGTAACATTGCCTCCATATTAGCTAAGGAATAGTTATCTTTTAATGAGGCAATATTCAAATTTATGAAATCCACACCTAACCTAATGTCACCATTCTTTTTTCTTACTGGTGCCAGATTTGAAACCCATGTTGAGTGTCTGATGGGCTGGATAATCCCAGCATCTTTTAACTTTACCAACTCTTGCTGCATCTTAGGAGCCAGCAAAGGATTAATAGGCCTCTATTTTTGCCTAAATGGTTTCACTTCTAATTTTAGTGGAATCTCATATTGGAAATGGTCTTCCCTATAATCCTTTAGGTCTTTATATGACCATGCAAAAACATGCTTATATTTTCTCAAAAGTTTAATCAAATTTTCCCTTATATGGGAATCTAAACCTTTTCCAATATAAATCACTTGAGGACTAGTTTCTGATCCTAAGTTAATTTCTTCTAAGTCCTCAATCTTAGCATTGCTTATCTTTTTTGAGTGATCATTTTGACAGCTGAACAATCCTTCAAGTTCAACCAGAACCTTAGGAATTTGATTGGAACTTAATTCGACAGCCTCATTTCCTAAGACATAGTCATTACCATCATTGTTCTCAATTAAGGTATTGCAATCTATGCACTGATTCTCATAATGGTCCAAACATTGAATGAATCTTAGAATATCTTGGTCATCCTGAAAAACTTTCCAGTTGTATATATTATCTGGAATAATTGGTCTTGTCTTAACTTCAAGTATTGACACCCCATGTAAGGTCTGATCATCAGTTTTTAGAGCAACATTTGCTAAGAAATTTGCCATTATATTTTTTGACCTTTCTATCCAACTTATATCAAAGGCATCAAACATTTCAATCTGATCCCAAATAGCATATTTATACATTTTTTTACTGTATATTTGGATCTTATTTGGGCTACCACTAATTCAGAATCACCATAAAATTTTAAACATTTTATTCCATGTTTAATGGCAATTTCTAGCCCTAAAGATAAAGCCTCATACTCTGTTGTATTATTTGTACATTGAAAGGCTAGAAAAAAGGAATATTTGAAATTTGTACCTAATGGAGATACAAGTAATACACCTGCTCCTGATCCTTCTTTTGAGCAAGCTCCATCAAAATACATTTTCCACAATCCATCATCTTGTATACTCAATTCTTTAATCAGAGGATTTGTACTTTTACACTGATGATGATCACTCTTCTGTACTCTGAAATTCTCCATTTCCACATCAATATAGTAATTAATGTCAGTGTCTTCATACCATTCAACCATATGAGGATTCCTACCTTCTCTTGATACTTTACCATTATTTTCGTTAATATCAAAAGTAGCATATGATAAATCACTTTGTATGCTACCTCCCATTGAAACACTCCACTTTCTTGATAGAAACATCCCATAATGTGGTGGTATGTCAACCACAAGGACATTCATAGTTAAAATCACATCAGGAGATACTGCTAATTTATAGGGCATGGCTTCAATAGTACCAATAACAGGGACTTCTCTAGAATCCATTGCTTGACACTCCTGTGAGGAGTGTCCACTTGTAATCCCATAGACTTCATGAATTCTACTAGCATGACAGTGTTTGATGCCCCTGAATCAATCAGGCAATTTTTTAGCATCCTTCCATTAATTACCAGTGTTAGAAAAAATGGGTCTACAACCTTAGGAGAAGTAGTTGTGTTCAAGAAAATTTGAGGAATCTCAGAAATCATTACTTCAGCTTCCTTCCCTTTGTTAGTTGGTCTCTTATCAACATTTTCTAAATTTTGAACTTTCACTGTAGGCACACTGTTTAATAATGACAAAACCTTTTCCTTATGTTCCTTAATCCTCATTATTTCTAAAAATAGAACTTTTACAATCATTTGAGACAAACAATGGCCCATGTCTACTAGAGTATACTTCATATCTAAGGACTTTGGTTTTTCAACTATAATATTATTTTCCTCAATCTGTATGTTCAGAGTTGGTTCTTCTTTCTTAGATTTTTTGTTTTCTATCTTAAGAGAAGAAGTACTTGTTTCTTCTACCTTTGCTTTTCCTTCTTGTACAACAATAGGATCTATGGTTTTAGTTATAATCTTGACCTTAGGTTTGTTTGCACTTTCCCCAGGTCCATCTTTCTTTTGTACATACTTGGTATATGTTTTATTCTCTTTTATAAAGATACCAGCAGGCTGACTACCAGTTCCACCAATTGTTCTATTCATTAAATGATAGTTGCCTCTAGCTTTGTTCACCAAATCTGCAGTAATTCTTGCTTTTTCTTGATCTGAAGATTTTCTGACCAATGGAATGTCCTGATTATTTTGTGCATAATATCTTACATGGTCATCTATTTCTTTTGCTTCATTGTCTGACAAAGTTTGTTGATGATGTTTCTCTACATTCCCTAGTGAACCATATGAATCATGATTTTCAACTTCATTATCTGAATCTACATCATGACATGAATAGGCATTTTTCATATTGTGATCACACTATTCACTTTCATTATTGTCTTGTTCTTTATTTGTTTTCAAATCTAAGGAAACAATGCAAAATTCAGGGTTATGTGGGGCTTCCAAAACCTCACACCAGAAATCATCATTGCATAAATGGATAGTATTTTTATGTAGAGGGTCTAGAGTTCTATTTTTAGGTTTTTATTTTCTAGGTGGGACAATAGGCTTCCCATCCTTAAATTGAGTTCCATAAGGATGATTTTTCATTCTATTCTAAGGATTATAAGTGTTGTTATAGGATGGCCTATTATTTTGAGGAGCCCTATACTCTTTATATTTAGGTTCCTTAAGGTTACTCCTACTAAACCCTGCATCATCTCTTCTATTGAGTTTACGGGTAAAAGCACAATAATCTGTCACCCTTTTACAAAGGAAAAGGACGACAAAACCAAAACTGTAAAACTTCAAGGGCATAAAATTCACATTTCTGTTGAGAATTTGAAGATGATGTAAACTAA
>MU227551.1:997005-1028257 GCA_018584345.1 Thuja plicata
ATGTTTAGATTTATATTCAACCTAAAAAAATTCATTTCTAGAAAATGAAGAAAAAAACAATTATATTATCATGCTACATTAAAAAAATCTAAAATAATTCATTTCTAGAAAATGAAAAAAAAACAATATAATATATTATCATGCTACATTAAAAAAATCTAAAATAATTCATTTCAAGAAAAATGAAAAAAAAAACAATTATATTCTAATGCTACATAAAAAAAATCATTTTACATATATGCATAAATAGAATAAAACATTAAAACAAACCAAAAAAAAAATGAAAAAAAAAACAGGGGGGCCTACCTAATACTCGGCCGAGTAACCACTATTCCGCCCCACACGCCAAGCTTCTAGCCCCTCAAAGTGCAAATGAGGGGCTAGCGGCCTATTTTTTGTCTTTTAAAACAAAGACAAAACTCGGCCGAGTTCCTCTCGGCCGAGAGTGGGCTGCCACGCAGGCGCCACTCAGTGCCGCGTGGCGCCGTGTGGCAGCCACTATGACTCGGCCGAGTATAACTCGGCCGAGTATGGCAATAATCTCACCCTCGAAATGTCCCCAGGGGTGACATATTATTGTGCATTTACCCTTACCGGAGACCCTTCTGTTCATCTCAATATTTACTTCTATCTTGTAAGTATCAGTGAGTGTTCTAGGATTTTTATCCCTAAGAGCATAACCCATTTTTGAATCAAAAGAATTTAAATAGGTTGCTAGACATATCTCTTCATCCAGCCTTATTTTCTGAAACAATTTATGCATTGCTCTTTGGAATCTGCTACTGAACTCAGTGACCTCTTCAATGTAATTATTTTTTATGTTATTGAACTCATTTAGAAAGAACCCTTTAATTGTATTATCACCATACTGATCTTTAAATAGCTCAATTAATTCATCCATGGAAGCAACTAATGTTGGAGATTTGCTTCTATGCAAATAATTGATTGTATGTTTGTCATTGATGACAACATATAATATACAACAGTGTTCCATATGTAATTATCAATACAGATGTTCTAGAGATATGCATGTTCATTTCCATGGTGTATACATGTTCTAGATGCTATGTGAAATCACATTGAATCATATATGAAGTTTCAGTTGAGTTATGTTAATCAGTTGTGACAGTTACAGAGACTAAAGACTATCTGTGAAGAGCCGACGTAATTACATTATTTCTTGAGTTGCGCCTATCTTTGGGATATGTGTGTTTGTATTCATGTTTAGTTATGAGCTAAAGATAATTACCTAAAGGTGCCAAACATGTTCTGTCAGAATCATGAAGTTGGAGTTAATTTGGTGGAGCTGACTTTGTGAAGCATCGCATCTATTCAGTTTGAGTTGTGTGTTCCTAATCTGGTTGCGTGGATGATGAATCCAATAAAATAAGTATTGAAGGGACTCCTAGAGCTGACAAAGATCACATCCTTTTGAGAAGATACTTATAGTAGTTCATTTGATGAATTCCAAGTGTGAATGAGAAGAATAAAGACAAAACAAGTGCAGGATAGAATGTCTGTTGTTTTGGGATAGTAGAGACATTTCATTCATCAAGAAAAGATCTATGTGAAGAGGAAGTGGAAGTATAAAACACACTAGAACTGATCAAGACAATAGGTCTACTCTAACAATTCATCTATCAGATATAGTGTATATCTGTTCTACTGAAGTTTGTAGCCTTCATCATTTTAGCAGTGAGCTTTTGAATAATGAGTTCTCACCCCTAACAGGGTTACTTGTAAAAGACTCCTAACAGGGTCCGACCTTTAACCAGGTATCTATACTTATTGCATTGTAAAGAACAACTCCTGACAGAGTTGCAAGATCTCTTAACATGGATAATTATACTAAAGTACTATTGTTTGTGGGTGCTAATTCCCACTGGGGGTTTTACCTATTTGGTTTCCCTGTAACAAAAATTGTTGTGTTCTCTATTGTGTTATTTGAATGTGTATTTACTTTATGTTAATTGTATCTAAGAAAAGAAAATAGTTAAAGTAGCTAATAATTGATTCACCCCCCCCTCTCAGTTATCCTTTGGGACTATTCTAACAATTGGTATTAGAGCCAAGTACCTTGGAGAGAAAGCCTAACAGCTTAAGGTAGATTAGATGGCATACTTCAAGAAAGAGAGTCCTAAGTTCGATGGAGAAAACTATTTTGACTAGAAGAACAAAATGATAACACATCTTCAGTGCGTTGGATTTGAAATCTTTGAGATTGCCACTCAAGAAATTGAAGTTCCCACCTTGAAATACCTTGCAGAAGATGACTCTAAAGTCAAACAAAAGGAAGTATTCACTAATAATGCAATCGCCAAAGAAGCCCTAATCAGTGCCCTATCCGATACTGAATTTTCTGAGATCAAGAAGATAGATAAATCATACTCTATTTGGAAATACTTAGAAGATATGTTTGAAGGAGACATTCAAGCTAAGAATGCACGTAGAAAGACATGGAAGAAAAGGTACAACAACTTAGAGATGCTACCTGTAGAAAACATCAGAGCCTACAATCAAAGAATTATGAAGCAGTTTCAGGTATCAGAAACAATGGTGTAGAAATTTCAGAGGAAGATATAATGGACAAAATAATGACCACACTAACAACAGACTATGAGAGAAAGATTAATATCTTAGATGAGACTATGCAATTTTGAAAAGACTTCAAGAGAGAGACTTTGATCAGCAAAGTCCACAACAAGAAATCCGTAAGCAGCTCTAGTAACAATGAAGAAGTGGATACAGAAATAGAAGAAATTATTGCTATGATTGCAAAGAAAGAAAGGAAAGGTAAAGGGAAATATGAAGGACAAATACCATTCAATTTTTTTTCATGCAACAAAGTTGGTCACTTTACATCCAAGTGTCCTACAAGAGTCAAGAAGTTCATATCAGATTACAAGCCCAAGTACACTAAAGAATGTTATCATGCTGAAGATGGTGTAACTGATGATGAATCAGGGAAGATGAAATTGGTTTTGTTGCCATTAAAGACATTGAAAATATGCTTGAAGAAATGGACAAAGAAGATGAAGAAAAAGAACAAGAGTTAGCATTAGTTTCAAAAGCTGACATTAGAACTGAATGGATCATTGACAGCGGATTTTCACACCACATGACAGGAAACAAAGATAGATTTGTACATTTGGAAAAATATAAAGGTGGCATGGTTAGATTTGGATATAACACTCCCAAACCTATCATAGGCAGAGGTTCTATCACCTTAGATGGAAAGAACAAGACAGATAATGTTCTTTTTGTTGATGGTTTACATCATAACTTACTAAGTGTTGGACAGTTGCTTGATAAAAGATATCAGTTGGAATTCAAAAAAATCAGTGCATCATCAACAAAAAAGGAGACATGATTACATTAGGCTCAAAGACCAAAGGTAATTTTTTTCAGCTCAATTTAGAAGTAAGTTGATTTGTTGCAAAAGTAGATGACAGTTGGCTATGGCACAAGATACTTTTTCATATCAATTTTGACAACATAGTCAAGATAAGTAATGTAAAGGCATTAAGAGACCTTCCAAGTATTGCAAGACCGGTTGACACCATGTATAGGGAATGTGTGATGGGGTAGCATAGGAGGACCTCATTCAGGAGAAAACAAGACTCTGCAGAAAAAAATTTAGATCTGATACATACAGACCTATGTGGACCTACTCAAACAAGATCTTACTATGGAGAAAGGTATTTCATATTGTTTGTTGATGATTTCTCAAAGATGATGTGGGTTGCATTCTTAAAAGACAAATCTAAATCTTTTGAGAAGTTCAAAGTGTTCAAAGCTAAAGTTGAGAATGAATCTGGATTAAAGATAAAATGTTTGAGATCTGATAAAGGAGGAGAATTCACCTCTGACCAGTTTTATGATTACTATGAAGAACATGGAATCAAGAGATAGTTAAGTGCACTTAGAAGCCCTCAGCAGAATGGGATTGTAGAAAGAAGGAATAGAATAATACTTGACACAACGTCCACTATCATGACTGAAGGAAAGGTTGCTCATACTTATTGGAGAGATGGGGTCAATACAACAGTCTACAATATCAATAGAATACAATTAAGGCCAGGCACAGACAAGAAACCCTATGAACTTTGGTTTGGTAATGTACCTACTATAAAATACTTTAGAATATTTGGAATAAAGTGCTACATCAAAAGAGATGATAACATTGGCAAGTTTGATGCTAGAAGAGACGAAGGTATTTTTCTTGGTTACTCTACTAAAAGCAAAGCCTATAGATGTTTTGATCTAAGATTAAAGAAGATCATTGAAAGTACTCATGTGAAGATTGATGAGAAGTTTATGATTCAAGAAAGATATTATGACTATGCTCCCATGATTGAAGATGAGCCCAAACCCATCAATAAGGACACAGTTATTGAAGAAATATTTGAAAGTATTGATGTTTCATGTAACAATCCTAAACCAAGTGAAGAAGAATCACAGATTACAAATGAAAGTATCACTCCTAAGAACTCAAGATACACATCCAAATACCACTCAAAGGAAGATATCATTGGAGATCAGAGCGCAAAAATCTTCACAAGATCTAGATCAAAATGTTCAACCGCTGATGAAGAAGTATGCTTACTTTCATAGATTGAACCCTTAAGTATTAAAGATGTGTGCACAGATTCAGATTGGCAAAGTGCCATGCAAGAAGAATTAGATCAAATAATCAAGAATGAAACATGGGAACTGGTCTCTAGGCCTCATGACAAGAATGTGATTGGAACAAAGTGGATATTCAGGAACAAAATGAATGAAGAAGGCATAGTGGTAAGGAACAAAGAAAGATTAGTGTGTAAACGATATGCGCAGAGAGAAGGAATAGACTACACTGATACATTTCCCCCTATAAGCAGACTTGAAGCTATCAAGTTGTTTTTGGCCTATGCAACATTCAAGAACTTTAAGGTATACCAAATGGATGTCAAGTTTGCCTTTCTGAACGGTGACTTGAAGGAAGAAGTCTACATAGAGTACCCTGAGGGATTCAAACTTTTAGGTAAACCAGACATGGTATGTAGATTAAAGAAAGCACTTTATGGACTTAAACAGGTCCCAAGAGCGTGGTATGAGAGACTTGATGGTTACTTAACAAAGATAGGATTCAGAAAAGGAGCAGAAGGCTGTAATGTATGCATAAGAGAGACGAATGAAGGACTACTACTCATTGCTATTTTTGTTGATGACATTATCTTTGGAGGTAATGACAAACTTAGTGCAAAATTTGCCAAAGAAATGAAAAGTGAATTTGAAATGAGCATGATTGGAACTATCAAATACTTTCTTGGATTGAATGTAAAATAAATAGACAAAGGCATATTCATAAATCAGTATAAGTATGTGAAGGAGATATTGAAGACTTCAAGATGGAACATTGCAAACCAGTAAGCACCCCCATCATAAAAGGAAGCAAGATTTCTATAGATGATGATTCCACGGTAGTTGACAAGACCCTATACAAGTATATGATTGGAAAACTCATATATCTTACTCAATCTAGACCTGATATTTCTAATGCAGTTGGCATTGTTGGAAGATTTGCAGCTGAACCCAAGAAAAATACCTAATGGCAATAAAAATAATATTCATATACCTAAAAGGGACTATTGACTATGGTTTATGGTATCCTAACTCAGAGAATATACAACTTCATGTGTACACAGATGCATATTGGACAGGTTGTGTTGATGACAGAAAGAGTACATCAGGAGGAGCAGTATTTCTTGGAGATAGATTGGTCACTTGGACAAGTAAAAAGCAGAATTGTATCTCTTAGTCAATACCAGAAGCTAAGTATGTTGTAGCAGCATTGAATTGTTCAACAATGGTTTGGATCAAACAGATGATTAAAGACTTTGGTAGTTATATTGATTATCCTATTGTTATTCACTGTGACAACACTAGTACTATCAATATGTCAAAGAACCATGTGATGCATGCAAAGACAAAACATATTGAGATAAAATACCATTTTCTAAGAGAAAAATTTGCAGACAGAGAAGTAAAGTTGGATTATGTGAGCACTAAAGAACAATTAGCAGATATTTTTATAAAGCCATTATCAAAAGATACTTTTGAGTATCTCAGGGAGAAGTTGTGAGTAATTCCCTTTCTTGAGGTTGATTAGAACTTGCAGCAAGAACATCAGTCCTTGGTGACTAATGAATGGTTGACTACTCTACTTCTGGAGTAGTACATGTGCTTAATGGTGTTTAACACCCTTATTCATTGATGTCAAAGGGGGAGTATTAGTAAGGGGGAGCATATACTCTGAGGGAGTATACAGAGTAGCAGCAGTGAAGAGGAACATTTGATGAGGATATTGAGAAGATTTTAAAATGAAGGAAGACACTTTGAGTTGATGATATCATATGTTGCCATCAATCTCAAAGGGGGAGATTGTTGGAGATTTTCTTTTGTGCAAATAATTGATTGTATGTTTGTCATTGATGACAACATATAATATACAACAGTGTTCCATATGCAATTATCAGTACAGATGTTCTGGAGCTATGCGTGTTCATTTCCATGGTGTATACATGTTTTAGATGTTATGTGCATTCACGCTGAATTAGATATGAAGTTTCAGTTGAGTTATGTTAATCAGTTATGACAGTTACAGAGACTAAAGACTATCTGTGAAGAGCTAACGTAATTACATTATTTCTTGAGTTGCACCTATCTTTGGGATATGCATGTTTGTATTCATGTTTAGTTATGAGTTAAATATAATTACCTAAAGGCGCCAAACATGTTCTTGCAGAATCTTGAAGTAGGAGTTATTTTGGTGGAGCCAACTTTGTGAAGCGTCGCATCTATTCAGTTTGAGTTGCGTGTTCTTAATCTGGTTATGTGGATGATGTGGATGAAAAAAGAAGTATTGAAGGGACTCCTAGAGCTAACAAAGATCACATCCTTTGGAGAACATACTTATAGCAGTTCATTGGATGAATGCCAAGTGTGAATGAGAAGAATAAAGATAGAACAAGTGCAGGACAGAATGTTTTCTGTTTTGGGACAGTAGAGACATTTCATTCATCAAGAAAAGATCTATGTGAAGAAGAAGTGGAAGTATACAACACACTAGAACTGATCAAGACAACAGGTCTACTATAACAGTTCATCTATCAGATATCGTGTATAACTGTTCTATTGAAGGTTGTAGCCTTCATCATTTTAGCAGTGAGCTTTTGGACACTGAGTCCTCACCCCTAATAAGGTTACTTGTAAAATACTCCTAACAGGGTCCGACCTTTAACCAGGTCTCTATACTTATTGCATTGTAAAGAACTACTCCTAACAGGGTTGTAAGATCTCTTAACAGGGATAATTATACTGAAGTACTGTTCTTTGTGGGTGCTAATTCCCACCGGGGTTTTTACCTATTTGGTTTCCCTGTAACCAAAATTGTTGTGTTTTCTATTGTTTTATCTCAATGTGCATTTACTTTATGTTAATTGTGTCTAAGAAAAGAAAATAATTAAAGTAGCTGATAACTGATTCACCCCCCCCTCTCAGTTATCCTTTGGGACTATTCTAACAACAGATCCATTAGAGAGACTTCTAAACCATTCTCTAGCATCCTCTACTAGAGACTGAATAAGAATCTTCATCAACACATCTTCATGAGCAATATTCAAATCATCAACAAAATCAATGAATTTTCTTAAGTGTGTTTCATAAGAGATGACATTATTACCTGCAAATTTTGGGAGCTTTTCTCCCACATCACCTACATCTTTTGGAAATACATTTGGGTATCTGAGAATACCAATGAAATTAAATTTCTGATACATTTCCAGATTCAATGGTTTTCTTTGGAAATTATTAGTCTCCTTGAAATTAGTAGCTTTGTTTTGGAAGATGTTGTGTCCTCAGTTCCACCATAAGAATATTTAGAAGACTGCAAAAAATCTATTTTATTTTTCATTTCTATTGTTGCAGCTTCCATCTGAGCTTTTTCTAACATCTTTTCCATGGTTTCTTTTTCTATCCTTAATCTCTCAAGATCAATATCCAATTTGGACATCTGTTCTGTTAAGGGATTCTGAACTTTAGGCTCTTCAATTTTGCTTTCATTGACCTTTTGTTTACCTTTTTCCTTAACATTTTGTGAGCTAGAAGCTCTATGAGTGTTAGGTATCTCTTGGTCCTTTTGGGACCTCTCAGTATTCTTTGTAGTTTGATGTCTTAAGGATCTTCTTTTAATCCTGTCAACATCCTTATGCTCACGTTTTTTTTCTTTCTGAACTATTTTTTTCTTTTCATCTGCCGAATAAGGGCAAGATGTTTCATGATGAGTCTTTCTTCCTTATCAAGCTCATCAAAAGGGATTTCCTCAGATTCTGAAATTATAGCATCTGTCCCTTCTCTTTCACTTGAATTAGAGGTAGTTGTAAGTGTTTCTAATCCTCTTTCTACAGCTTCTTCGTATTCTGAAGTATTGCCATCATGATTAGACTAATTACTACCTTCCTCTTTCCTAGTATTACTTTCTTTTCTTCTTGGAGGAGTTTCATCTATATTGACTTGGTTTCTTTTCTTCCTCCAAGACATCTCCATTTTTTAGGATGATAGGATTCCACCATCTAATGCGATTTTTGGATTATTTCTCATTCTAGACCTAGTATTCATACTGAAAGATATACTATTTGAAATTGATCACAAAGATTTAAATTTTAGAGTTGCCACCCACACTTGGGAGTAATGAATACTATTAGAATGACTTTATGCAATAACAACTATAAACTTATTGTTTTAAACTTTAGAACACCAGAGATTTGTGAATACTTCAACAAGACTTTACAATCTCTATTACCAAGCAGAGTCGCCAATTTGTTAGGCAACTCAGATGTGATAACTCAACAGAAACTAGATTGGAAGATTTGAATTGATACACCAGAGATTCTGAGACAACTTTAAATATAACTGATTATATCAATCCCCAATAGAGTCATCAATTTGTTAGAGAGACTCGGATGGGCAAAACTCTATCTCTGGTACTTATGAATGCTTGTCTGCAACCAGACTCTGGGATAACTCTTAAATATGATTTATGATCTCTATATCCCCACTAGAGTCACTAATTTGTTAGGAGACTCGGATGGGATAACTCAACTAAAACTAGTTTGGAAGATTTGATAAATATTGCACTAGAGAATCTAGGATATAAAACTCTTTATTCCCCAGCAGAGTCACCAATTTGTTAGAGCGACTCAGATGGGAAAAACTCTATCTCTGGTACATATGAATGCTTGTTTGCAACCAGACTCTAGGATAACTCTTAAATATAATTTATGATCTCTATATCCCCAGTAGAGTCACCAATTTGTTAGGGTTTTTTCTTGCTGAACCTTCAACAGATGCTTGAATACTTGATTAACTCTATAACTCCCAATATTTGAAATAATGACTCAAGCAAGAGAAAACTCTAATTGATGAGGATTTATGATAATGTTTGGGAAAACTATTATCACCTCCATTTTAGGTTCCAAAACACCCATATAGTTATACTTATATAAGATTGTTGTCTTACAGTATTTGTAAATGTGGATACTAATTTTCTTCTCTTTTACTGTATTACCTTATAAATTACTCTACATAAAACTAAAAATAACTTAACGCAGAGTTTAACCATGAAAACTATTGAAATTATAACAGCAAATAGTAGTGTTTTAAGGACATTCATCCTTCTTCCTTTTATATTTCTCAGAACTTAGGAGGGGCAACCTATTTCAATCCTCTTAAAGGGATTAGTAGAATGAAATGTATATCTTGATACAATTACTTGAATTCATATGTTTTGATTATAAATGTGAAAGATTTGTGTATTTTAAATTGCTTGGATGATGATAAACCACTTGATAGATTCTAGACCAGTGCATATCCTTGGGCTATAGAGTCAAAGATGCAAATCCACAGAAAAAGTAAATAAAGATACTATAGATTGCCTTACAACTTGTATCCAACTCAAGTAAGATGCCTTACAAATTACCCTGTCACTCCAACACTACTGTATCAAATCCTCAAATACTGTTATACTCTCTGAAACTACTCACAAAACTTAGTTCTTCCCTTGAAATAAACTTGTAAGTAATTATATAGCTACCTTGTAACCAATATTTTTAAAATGCCTTACAAATTAAACATAAAAGAGAATACACAATAAGTAAAGAGACAACAACAATATAGAAGAGAAGTTGCACTGTATTTTATTTATAATCCTGCTTCATACATACAGAGGCTAAAGCTCAAAAAACTCAGACAAAATTTTGTAGTCTGGCTTATAATTATATTTCATCACCTTCTTCAAATGTTACAATAAGATCTATTTATAGATTCAAACCATCTTGGAATCCTTAAGATAAGAATGCAACAAGCTTCGGATGGTTTAAGAAACCTAACACTAAAAACTTAGAAAAAAACAAAAGACAAGAAAGCTCCAAGTGGTGGGAGGACAAAATTGAAGAATAAAATCTGATTTGTACTTTATCCTTTTGTGAATGTTGGAACCTTTGTCTGCATGTATTCAGGATAGTATCTGATAGTTGTAACAAGATCTAGTGACCACCAATACAGGCTAACTTACACTAATCTTTTCAAGATTACTGACCTTCATGTGCTCATAGATCAGGTGCCATTGTCCTTTATTCTTCATCCATAACATCTAAATCAAATGTGACAGACTTCTTCTTCTTGGGCTTTGTCATAATGTCCCATGTTGTCACATCCTCTTCCTTAGGCCACTCAAAGTTCTGAATATTCTCTAGTTGAGTCTTTTGCCTTTCCCACCTAGCATCTGTAATGCTTTTAATATCTGAAATGAATTTATTGTAGTCTGTTTCTTCCTTAATTGCCTAATCCAAAAGTTGGTTGAACCTCTCCATATCTAATTCTCCTTGGTCAGAGACATAAATGTCTTTATTGGTAAGTACACTGTCAAACTTTGATATCCATAACCCTAATGGTTTGATTTGATCATCCTCGACCCTAATTGGAGGTACAAACCTACTATAATCTATCCCAAACATCTTTAGCTTAGCATCAATTTGATTGGCCTTTCCATTGAAAAAGGATAAAGTAGCCCCAATCTTCTCTATCTCTGTACCAACCATGGTTACTATTTCTGGAAAATCTGATCTCAATGGTTTCACTGATGCTAATCTTTCAAAAAGAGATGTTCTTATTGACCAAGTTGCATAGTAAGGATCCAAAATTGTCAAACAACTTTCCACTTCTACTTGTAGGCCTGATAACCTGCCATAAGCCCCATATACTACATCAATATTGCCTTTGATGGTGTCAATCCTATGCTACAAAATTGAATTCAAGGCTTCCAGAATCACACTATTATGCTCAGTAACTCCCTGCTCTATTTCAACAAATACATCCCTTGTATCTTCTGTTTGGATCTACACATCCATGACCTTTTTGGGCTCAACCTGGGTGGGCTCTGTTATATCTAGCAATTGTTTAGTAAGATCATCTATGAGCTTCTTGTGTTCTTTGATCTTTATCAAAGCCAATTCCCTATCTCTAACAATATCACTAGTATCACTAGTAAGCTTCTATAATTTGTCTTATAATTGGCCTATCTTTGCCTCATTGAGTTGAGAAAAATGAGTAGTCACTTGGGCTATTTCAATATCCACTGTATTATCTGGTGTCCATATAATTTTATTTCCCTCCATCTTCTCTTGAATATTCAAAATGGACGGCTCTTTATCTTTAGGAGCTAAACTCCACATTGCAAGTGCCTGAGATTTAGGGTTATAGCCAAACCCTTTAATCATGTCTCCAACCTGAGTCTTTGATGATAGTTTGACATAAGGTTGTCTCCTTATCTAATCTATAATGAATATTGAAGACAGATCCTAGCCTTCCACAAATAATATCCCACTGGCCTTGACCAGTTATCTTGCCTGCTCAAGTGTAATCTCCTCAGATTCAAGATCATAATCTTGCAATGTTTGTAAGGCCTCTTGAGTGACTGGGTCACCACCTGCCAATTGTAACTATTTTCTAACTTGTTTTTTCTTATTCCATAAAAGGAAATCCTCGAATTCCCTTGTCTTTATGAAGTTGTCATCCTTGAGGAATTCCTCTTGATGCAACAATCTCTCATCTATGCATGATCTAAGAGGTAGCTCTTCCTCCTCTTTTGCATCCTTTTGTAGCTTCTTCCCTACCCTGATCTGTTTTCTCAATTGATGATCATAGGGCCATTTACCAGTTATCAAGGCTCCAATCCTATCTGTCCTCTTCTTCCTAGAAGGCTCCCCTAATTTCACTCTTTGTTTCTTAGGCGGGGGCTCATTTGTTACTTCCTTCTCTAGGACCTCTGTTAGGTCAGTGACATCTTCCCCTTCAACTGCAAGCTTCAATGGTACTACTTGGTAATCTGGATAGGAATTGGGAAAAGGAAAGCCTTGATCACTGTCATCATCATATTCTGATTCTGAATTTTCTCTGTGGCCTTTTTCTGGGGCTACCAGTGCATCCTCTAACTGATTACACAAAAGAGTATGGTTTTCAATTATTGCATCCAATCTTTTGAGATAAGGCATGTTAGGGTAGAAACCTCCAAACTTCATTCCCTTTCTTTTTACCTTCCTCTCCAGGTCCATAAGCTCATTGAACTTAATTGCTTTCGTGTCAACCACTTCATCTTCCAAGATATTTCTTATTAGATCTTCCTCCATACACTCTTCATGTTCCTTTATGTAGGGGATGGTTGGTGTGAGCAACTTCTTTGCACTAAGAATGAATCCCTCAGTATCAACATATCTATTCAGGGACACATTCATTCTGTAATGGTTCAACCAGGCATTCACCAAGTCTAAGGCTCCTTTTCCAACCATGAAATTGTAGATCCTGAATTGCCTAGGGGTAAAAGTACCCTTCCTATGTGATGCCAAGTGCTCTTTATCTGTCAGAATAAGCTGCCTAATGAACTCCATTGCAGCTATCCTCGGTGGTACATGAAATGGAAAAATGTGTGGAGGGTGGGGGCAACCATAAACCCTCATAATTGTAAAGTTCTTTTCACAATAAAAATCCCCCCAATTATGGTCTCCTGGCCATTTGTTAAGGTATTGACAGGGCCTTAGTAATTGTATTACCTTAATAGGAAATCTAGGATTATCAACACCTATGCACTTCAAAAGTGGATAGATTATCCAATTTTCAAAAGCACATAACTGTTGTTTTCTAGATGTATAATTCCATATTCTAAGCCAAAACTGAATAGGGTTGGTTTGACCATGATGAAATATTTGTGGTTGCAACATCTCACAATTGATTATTGGGAAATTATAGTAGAGGATCCAGTGCATAAGGATTGAATAATGCATAGATTTTGGATGATCCTTCTTGTTTTGTATATCTATAAATCCCTGATGCATCTGATCAATAATATACTGAATGTAGTCATACTTGGAATTACTATGAAGGCTCTGCATATCCAACACCATCATTAAAATATATGAGGTGATCCTGTCCACCCCACCATATTTTCCAAGCACTCTACATAGTGCATATGATATATAATTAATATAGAAATTAAGGTCTTTGTAAAAATATGGGGTTGCCCCTGGCATGGGGGCTATGTAAGTCTTCATTTTCTTAGGGACATGATGATCCCTGATAAATTTAGCAACAATGCCAGATTATCTAGTGTACCTATTCTCTACACTCTTCATATTTATCTCAGTATCCATAGGATAGTAGACATTAAAAGCTTTCATAAAAGTATTTTGGTCTAGGGTGAGTAAGGGCTTGCCATCATCCCTCTTAATGGTTTTGATTAAAGGGTCATATCTAGTATGAAATTGTATAGTTAGAAAATGGAAGCACTTCCATGGTAGACTAGTTTAGCCTTCTGAGTAAGTGGTTTGGTGTCATATCAAGCACCTTGAATGGGTTCCTGATCTAGACCTAGCTTTCCTCCTATTCTGCCCCTACTTCCACTTCTTTCCAACCTGATTTTTGCATCCTGGACTGCAGATTTGAGATCTTTGACCTCAGGTTCAGGGTCAACCTTTTGGGTCTATGTCGACCTCGACCCTGACCTGGGTCAAGGTTAACCTTGGTCAAGGTTGACATTGACCCTGACCTAGGTCAAGGTTGACCTCAATCCTGACCTAGGTCAAGGTCGACCTCGACCTTGACCCAGGGTTCAAACTTTGGGGTCTTCTAGTTTCCAGATGTCAGTCTTTGCAAAAGTTGTTTCCCACTTCCGGGTCAGCTGTTTGGGGTTCTAAAGCATTGATTCCTAAATTATATTTAATATAGGTCCTCTCCTAGGGGTAAAGGCTTTAATGGGAATTTAATTATCCTATGTCGGCCTCCTTAGAAGATTGTGCCCTAATTTCATATAAAAGGGAGCTTTCTCCTCTCATTTTCTCTAAGTCTTCTAATTGCGATCAAGCATTCTCAAACTATCATCAAGTGCAATTCAAGCAAGCTAAGGAGAAATATTTCAAGCAAGCATTCATCCATTCAAGCATCCATTTTAATGAAGGAGATCCATTGGAGGCCATTGAAGGATTCAAGCTACATAGTGCCCTTTTGGTGATCTCTCCATCCACCTTCCACCAAACCTCTTCCATATCAAGAACCCATTCAAGACTTGGTGTTGGAGATCTACAAGAAAGAGATTGAAGACATCCTACATTCTACATTCCACATTTTGTTGTATGCATACTTGTGGATTCAAGGATTCAAATCCTCCACAAGGACTTTTACAAGCAAGGTGAATTTATGCATTTGCTTTGTTTACTTCTGCAATTTCAATTATATATTTGAGGTTAATTCCAAAATTGGGGTTTTACCATGGCAAACCCCTCCCCCACATCAAACAAACCTCTTTTTCTTGCAGATACAGGTTCAGGACTGTGGATTTGGACACAGATCTGGATACCCTTTTCGGCAAACTTTCAGGATTTACGAACAGATTTTCTGTCGAACCTATGCAGGTCAAGGTCGACATTATTGGGTCAGGGTTGACCTCACCCCTGACCTAGGTCAAGGTCAACCTCACCCCTGACCTAGGTCAAGGTCGACCTCACCCCTGACCTAGGTCAGGGTCGACATTATTGGGTCAGGGTTGACATTTGTGGGTCAAGGTCGACCTTTTTTTATAAGACAGTGTCAGAATGGAAAATGATTTCTGGGTTTTGTTCATCGCTGTGTTTCCTTTCCAGATCATACTTCAATTTTTCCAGAAATAGTCTACAGACCTCAAAAAAAAGCATTCTTTGATCTACAATATTTCAAGGTTAGTACTTTTCTCCTATTCATTTCAATCATTCTAAATCTATCACACATTCATTCCTTTCCCTAAAATAGGGAATTTAAGACTTTCCTCTTTTCTCTCATTTCCAAATGATTGATTCATTTGTGCATTGATCATTTTTGGGTTGATCAATTTGGACCTTTCATTTGTGCACCTTGGGATAGAAGAGGAATATCTTATCTTTCCCCCATAAATTTCAAATGTTACATTGTTATATGTTACATTTTGGTGACCTCTATATCATATGTTACATTTTGGTGAACCCACGATAGACAACGCTTTCTTTTTGGTGTTAGATTTGCATCTAGTTTTAGATCTTACATGCATTTAAAAGTAGATTTATTTTATGCTCTTGCATTTATACATGTCAAAAATAAATAAAAATCACAAAATTTCATTAAAAATACAAAAACATTTACATTTTTCATCATAGATTTTATTTGAATGCATTGGGATATATTTAGATCTATTTTCTATGCATTTCTTTATTCATTATCATGTTGCACAAGTTGTTTCAAGTGTTTTCCAAACATCCTTCTATAACTTTTGGGATTAAAAAACATCCTCCTTTTACCTTGCCATTGCATGATGTTGCATCTAGAAAGAATTTATTTAGTGCATGTGATGTTGCTTTTTCCTCTCTTGTATTACCTTGTAAGGAAATATTAGAGAAAGAAGATGAATTTAATCTTTCTCTCCATCATATTTCTCTTTATTGAGATGAGTTTAAGATTGATGTTAATTCTTCTCCTAATATATGTCTTTCCTATGAGCCTACTTTAGAATATAATCCTCCTATTTGGGATGAACCTTTGGATTTGGATGTTGATTACTCTCTTCCTCATGAATCCATTGTGTATGATCCTCCTATTTGGGATAAACCCTTGAATAAGGACATTGATTTATCCCCTCCTTTTGAAGATTATTTGATACAAGAGGGTAATTTATTAATGGATGACATATTCATACATAATAGTGACTCTTTTTCTACAACATACTCCTCTTATGAAGACATTTTAGAGAAAGAAGGAGACATTATAGATGCTTTACCTCCATTTAGGATTCCTTCTAGTGATGAGGCATTAGTGGATATGATATGAATTCCCTTAATGCTTTCCCTCTTAGTGATGATCTTATGGAGAATCAAGATCCTACCTCATCTCCTCCTAGGATATCTTGTTTTCTTCCTTCTTGTGAATCTATTTGTAGTGCTAAGATAACTAACATGGTTTATCCAAAACCCTTGTTGACTATTAAAGGTTGTCCTCACATTACTATCAAAGGTATACCTATGGAATCTTTAGAATCTTTCAATGATCAAGATTCGATAGCTCACACATATCATACAAGGAATAAACCTCAACCTAATCTGGTGGTTCCTACTTCTTTACCACCTTCTCAACCCATTCTTCCTCCTCCACCCCGTCTTCCTAGCATTGAGTATGATTTGATAAACCAATTGCGCAATACCCCTGCCAAGATTTCTTTATGGGAGCTTCTTCAAACTTCACCTACCTACCATGAAGCCTTGCAAAAATCTCAAGAAACTCTTTGCACTCCACCTCCTAAGAAAGAGAACATCAATGCCTTCTTACAATGCGTGCATGTTACCCCGGGTCCTCCTGACATTGTATTTAGTCAAAGGGATTTAGCTTCTCAAGAAGTTCAAAAGCAATATGATGCCCTTATGGTTGTTGTTACTATCAATAAGAGTATCATTCATAGGACCTTGATTGATAATGGATTTGGGCTTAATATTTGTAGCATGGACATGCTCAAATCAATTAAAGCCAATCTTTCAACTATTCAACCTTATAATAATCCTATACGTGGCTTTGATAACATTGATAAGAACACTTTGGGCATCATTACCTTACCTATCAAAGTAGGTCCAATTATCTTGAATAATCCTTTTCATGTTATGCCTGGACCTCTTCATTATAACTTACTTTTGGGTTGACCTTGGTTGCATGAAATGCATGTTGTTCCTTCCACCCTTCACCGTAAAGTCAAATTTATTCACAACAACATGGTGTATACACTTCATGCAGATAATGCGCCAAATCCTTGTTTGAATATTCAAACCCACAATACTCCTATTCCTAATAGTAATCCTTCTTCCTCCAATACTCTTCCTGGAGATGATTGGGGAACCTTGAATTTTAATCCTTCCTTTATTGGAGAATATAAGGTTTCTGATCTTGATTTTATGAAGCCACAAAGAGAGTTTGAACAACGAGCTTTTGCTTCTACTTCTCATTGCCTTTGTAATAACTTTGTCGCTACTTCTACCCACTATGAATTTGTCAAACCTACTAGTAATGACATAGTGACTACTGAAATTCCATTGACTCCTTCTGATATGAATTCTTGTTATGGTCCTGGTTATCATAAAAAGAGTCATTTAGGTCCAGGTTAGGAGTCCACTTTTGCAGGGAAAGAGTGGATTTTCCAATAGCCCATGCCCCCGCATAAAGGATCTTAGCATAGTCTTCTAGGCAAGAGAACTCTAAGGAAAAGAAACCTCTAGCCATAGCTTTAATTTCAACCTAACCTTTTAGATTCCATTTCCGTTCTGAAGAGGATCTAACAATATCAATATTTGGTCTGGGACCAACAAATTTTCCCACCAAGGTGAGAGACATTGAGGCAATATTATGGTCAATGAGTTCGTCCGGTAATGAAATAGCATATTTTCCTTTTTCCTTATCAGATAGGTCTTTTATCTCCTGAAAAAGGGGCTTTCCTAAGGTTTGATCCCGAATAGAGTTGACCAAGGTCGATGCCAACCTGAATCCTCCTTCTCGCCTTGTAGGGCTTTTGACTGTTCAAAGCTGCATCCTTTAGACCCCACCTCCTCTTTTCCTGGATCCCTTTGTCTTTCACGTGGGAGCCCGTCCTTGTTTGTAGTGTCTTCCTTATCCTGGTCTGCTAGGATTCCACCATCGTCTCCTTCCACTGCAGCTCCTGACGCCTGCGAGGACTGTTTCCCTCCTACATTTAAATTTGGAATTCCTCCCGCTCTATCTACTCCCATTCCACCCGCCATCCTCTCCACATCTGTATTACCTTTGTTGTTGGGCATGGAAAATTTTACCTTTTTTGTTGCAAATTTATTACATGGAGATCATAAATATTGCACATAGATATCATAATAAAAGATGATACGAGTTAATTAATGGATTTTTTATTTGGAAGAGAATTTGTTCCCCTATTTATTCTATCATATTTTTTGTTGGTGATTACTCCTACCAAGGAACAACGTTCACAAATTTTACCACCGTGAACATATTTAAAATTTTCAATTATTTTCAAATTTCTGCCACATTCTTTTCTGTTGAGGACAACTACAACAAATGAAAATAGATATATAAAATGAATCTAACTAAATTTAAATATTATATTTTGTAAGTATATATTTAAATAATAAAATATTATTTTGATGAGAATAATACAAAAAAGAGTGGGCCTCAATCATGTGAGTACATTTTAAGGAAAACTTTACATAGCGTGCATGCACTATGTTTTGAATTTCCCAATCCTAAGTCTTGTGCAATCCAAGCCATAGCGCGTACACACTGTGTTTTGGGGGACCAACACCTTTTTGGTCCCCTATCTTTGGATTTCTACCCACACACTCTCATCTTTCAATTTATATCCTCTATTGGATCGATGCCCTATCTTGGGTTGTTGCTACTCCTATTGGTCACTCCTCTCTCACTTGGTCGATCCCCACTTTTCTAAATTTCCCTCCCCACTTTATATCAAAATTTCCTCAATTTTACTCTATTTTTTCATTTCTTTAAGCCTATTCACCTTCTTTCCTTTCCATAGGCTACATGTCTAATCTATATCTCATTGACATATAATGCATTAGGAGTTTCTTTAAATGCTATCCAAGCTTGGATTTTAGGGCTACATCTGCCATTTGGATTCTCTTGGAGTTAATAATATCTCTCCAAAAAATCTATTTTTCCATGTCCTAAAACCATAATGTCTCCTTGAGGCAATCTATTAAACACATGAGCTTTGAGTTTGCTTCCACATTTTCAGCCATTTTTTATAGAGAAGAGGCGAGAGAAAATGTAAATTAGACACGAAGTATGCACCTAAACAATAGATATGTTTGTAATTCCCTTCACAAGGATTGGATATGCACCTTTGGGCATGTGTATGAGGTTATATAGATAGGGCATTATATAGAAATCAATGTAAATGAAAGCTTCCTTAAGGGTATGCCCATAAATTCTACCTTGTTCGCCCTAGCGTCATATAGAATACCATGAAAGAAGCTAATAGTGTTGAAATTAACAAACATATTGGTAACATGACTATCATGAAGAGAATCAATGGATGTTCAGGTCCTCCTTTTTCTAATGCTTCACATTTTGCATACATATCAACCATGATAGTGATAATTACAACATCTGGCAAATTCATTGTTGATAGATGGATATACTCTATTCCAAAGCTACCAACAAACCATGGTTATCTTTAGCTAGAGAGATGAAAATTAAACAAAGCCAAAAAACCAACATAGAAAAGAAAATTAGAAAATATTTTTTGGTGGAACTATTCACCTGTTCATGTCCAAGTGCTCCTCATCCATCGTTCATTTAACTCAAGACACTCAATTTACAAAAGATTGCATTTCTCCAAGCCACAAGTTAATTTTCTTTCAAATTTTTTTAATTGGCTCTTTAAATACATGACATATAGGAGAAACATTAATCTCTGCATTGTAAGCTAAAGAAAAAATATTGTATCAATTTCAATGACAAACACAAACAATAACTACCACAACACTACAATATTGCACTAGTAGTGATCAAATGCGTGACATATAGCAGAAAAATTAATGTCTATCTTGAAAGCTAAAGAAAAAACATTGTATCAATTTTACTTAGAAACACAAACTAATAACCACCACAAACTATGATATTACAGTAAAAGCGATCAATAAGAAACTAATTTTTTCATACATTATTGTATATTGATTAGATAGAAGAATCAACTGCTTCAACAAGTGAACATGTTCTAGATCCTTATGGATCTTATTAAATCATAAATATCAAGTCTCAATATCTACCTCTTTTCTTTATACTATGCACTAATCAATCTTCAAGAAATTGGCACACATGTTATGATATAGAAGCTTCTTCCAAATGTCACTTATGATAACATATGCTTCCTCTTACAAAATCCATCTTTCAAAACCTCTTAAAATATTTTCAAGCACCATAAGATTGAATTTTATTTTTAAATTATAGATGACTTTTAAAATAGTTGATATTTTCCACAATTTCCAAGGATTTATCCAAAGCCTATTCCTTAATGCTTTATCCTTCAAAATATTTGGAGAATTATTTGAAGGCATACCTTATTATGATCTTGCACGTATTTTCATCTAATTATCTTTATTTTTTAGACTACATCTACACATTTAGAGCTTGTGATGTCCATTTTATCTCTGATTTGGATAATGGATAGAAGTCAAACACAATGTTGTACCTTTATACCAACCTCCAATAATGGCTCCTCCTTCTAGAAAGTGCTTAAACTATATACCTTCTCACATAAATTAAATAGAGACAAGAAAAATTAATTTCTCACTTTGCTTGTGTCGAATTTATATTCTCACCTGGTCTATTATTCCTTTGTAGTCATATGGAGGAACGATATTATGTAACTGGTAAGGAATCTTCTTGATCATTCAAAGTCTATTTTGTGTATGTTGTACACAAAAGACATCTAGAAAACAATTCTACAATTTTTTTCTCTAGTGTTATTTTGATGTTATGCCACGGGTCTCCAACCTATTGTGAGAAAAAAAAAAACATTCTTTCATCCTCACGTCTCACAGACAAGATGACCAGCATAAATGGGCCCTGATATATACTATATGAAGGCATGTGTGAAACTTACATCTTATTGATCAAGAAAAAGAATGATATATACAATGCCTATGATGGTTTAACTAACCCACGCAACAACTGCATATACACTTATAACACAACCAAGAATTTAAAAATTATGTGAATAAGTTATGCCAACATATGCTATACATGAAATTAAATAATTAAGGAGAACTTTTTATTATTTATTCATATGTTTTTGATTAAAAAGTAGCCAAAATGAAGAGGCTGGCCCATAGCAACGGACATAGCCAAAATGAGGAGTGCCAGACTAACAACACATTACTAGCACCATCAAACCCTTAGCCAATACCCTTTCTTTAAAATAAAAAACTTAAAATGAGTGACCACAAGTCCTAATTTCATAGCGAAATTGGTAACCAACCTATGATCACCAGCAAGAACAGTCCCCAACTAAGTTAACACCATTGTTCCAAATAATCCAAACATTAGCATAAAACCAAATATCAAAACCAGTCTTATGGCTAATAGAGTCATTAAACATATTTAAAAACTTAGAGGTCAACCACCAACATCTAAAGTTTAAGAACGACATAAAAAAATAGAAGGAAAGTCATTTGGATTCCCCCCCCCCCCTCCATTGAGGGGTAGCTTAAACCAATCCTCCTCCAAAAACCTGAAAAGTTTCCCATTGTCCTTCTCCTTCTCCGAGGTCTTCATGCTCTCCTGGTGTAGAAGGGGGAGAGTTGTGGCCGCCAAGTACATCACTTTAACCGCGAAGTCCACCACCTTGTTCAAACTCTCGCCAAATTCCTTGATCTAACCTTTCAACACTTGTAAATCCTCTTTAGTACCAAGGTCCTGGATTTTACCTTGAAGCCGCAGAAGATCATCTTTCATTTATTCATATGTTAATGACATAATTTCTGATATGATTTTTTTTTTAATGTGTCTTAAAATAATCATTTAGAAAGAGTTCAAAATGATAGATTTAGAAATAATGAGATAGTTTCTAGACATTGAAGTTGTTTAATCAAATAGAAGTATTTTCATTTGGTAATCTAAGTATATACTAGGGACATGTTATGAAGTTTTAAGGTATTTTAATAATTGCAATATAACACTAACTCTAGTTCCAATAGAAATTTAACTCAACAAAGAAGACAAGGTGTATAATTTTGAGCTATTAATATTCAAAATGCTCATCCAAAACAAGGACAAGTGTAATTTATGACATTCGAATGATTTAAGATTTATGAAGTGGCCAAAAGACATAGTAGCAAGTTGAAAAGAGATTAATAAGATACATATTAGGAATATCAAGATGTGAAATACTAGATTCTAAAACCAATTATTAATTTTAATTTGATTGATCCCACTCAAAATATTTTTGTAGGTGGGACATTTAATACAAATATTAATTACAGATCATTTTTTATTAGTAAAATTATAGTATGTGACAATAACATCAATAACATGTCAAGAAATTTAAATGTGTTTAAAAATTTTAATGTGTTAAGAATATTTCACATTACAAGGGTCCAATTTGAATATCTTATAGTAGCAACTCATAAATTGTATTATGAAAATACTGCATGTAACTCAATATATACATAATTATTAAATAAATAAAACAAAGGTGTTTGTATAAACACTATTTATAATATTTAGAGAGTTTTACAAATTAGGAGGAATGGTGGGAAGTATATTCACAAAAGCATTAGCAAATGAAGATTTTAAACACTTAAAGTAGTATATTGCATAGTATATTATAGATACTAAAGTAGTTAATGGCAGAAATCATATAAGAATATTAAATACATAAATTATTTTTCCACTCGTTTATACAAATGAATAAAGTGAAAAAATTATAAAATTTCACGTAATTAATCTTATAGTGACATTTAAACATAAAAATAATTATTTAATAATTAAAATTTAATAAATTTTCTATATATCTAAATAATTTATAATGATTACATTCATCCATTTAATAAAATCTAAACAATTTATAATGATTGCATTCATCCATTTAATAAAATCTAAACAATTTATAATGATTATATTCATCCATTTAATAAAACTAAACATATGTATGGATGTTGTAACATTTAAAATTGTCTAGGGTCCTCTACTATTTTTTATCAAAAATATTTGAATCCATATTATAAATCTGGAAATATGAAATCTGTAATCTATTAAAATTTAAAATAAAATTACTAAGCACACTGAAAATTATCAAATTTTAAACATGTCAATTTAGGAAATCAAAGTGAAACTGTCACTGACCAAATTAAAGATATTAAAATGCAGCACCTAATGGGCTAAGTTAATAATAACACTAACTCCAGATTTATCGACAACTTTCAACTATTTCCCCTCACATCGAAAACTTTCGTGAAATTGGGGCCTTTCTTCTTGCCCGATTTCCAAACATTTTCCCCTGCAAATTAAAAATACAAACAGAGATCAGCAATTATGGCTTCATGAGTACATAATCTTGGCTCCTACTTGAAAGGAAATAATTCTCTTTTCTCAAGAAAATTCGCAGCATAATTAGCATTTCTCAGGTGAAAAGTTCGAAATAAAATCTTGAACTTTTCGCAGAAGAAAGTAGAGTAAATTTGTGAAGATCGCGTTACACGTTTGATCTGTGGACGAGCGCGAGCATCTGCGAGTACAGGTGTCTTCTTTACGAGTGTTGAATTGTTAGCGCAGTTACCATCGTTAATGCAATCCAACACCATATTAGCTGTGTCGATGCCTGTTCATATAAAATACAGGCTGCGTGAGTTAAAGATTTTAATATAAAACTATATGCATTGATAAATTAAAGATAAAAGGTGTGTTACCCGTAAGATAGGCACCATGCACAAATCCGTTATACTCCTGGCTGGTGTGTTCGCCAGTGAAGAATACAGGACCAACTGGTGCCTGCAAGTACACCAATAACGCCGTTATATATGTAGTTTCTTGGGAGTTTGTTATTCAAGAAAAGGGGGAAAAAAAAGTTTAAACCTTTAATTCGTAGAAGTCTTGCACGGTGACACCAATCGGCCAGTTAGAATACGTTCCCATAAAGAAACGATTTTGACCCCACTTGGGAATCAAAATATGAGACATTTCTGGAATGCCATTGCCAAACATCTTTCTCAAAACTTCCATGATTTCAGCTTTGGTCTCAGCTTCAGGCTGCTGTGCTATTCTCCGCGCTTCCTCGTCTTGTACAGTCACCATCAGAAGGTTCCCTCCAGGGTACTCGTTTTCCAAGTGCTGTCACATTAATCAACTACGTCATGCAAATAATCCGAACCAAAGAAAAAATACAAAATTTTGAAAAAATGTGTATTACCTGCCAGAAATTGTAATACCCTCTTCTTTCATGGGCGTACATGAAGAATTCAGTTCCTGGTCCTCCGGTTGGCCAAAATTTGTAAGGGAATTTCATGAAGATCTTGCAGTAGTTCACCATGTCCCATTTGTATATTGCCAGCAGCTTCCACATCTGCCACATTCACATAGAAATGTCACAAACCCTAACATAACCCTTAACTATGAAGTCTGTAAAATGAGAAATATTCATTCTTACGGGCAGATCGGGTTTGAACTCGATAAGCTTAGTCTGCAGCACTCCCACGCTAACGGAGACAATGCTGTTCTTCGCACTGTAAACTGAGCCATCCTCTGTGGAGACCACCACACCAGTGTCACTATACTCTATTTTACGCACCACCTGCGACACAATGTTGAATCAAGGTATGTACGTTTTCAATTTTTCCTTCTCGTAAAAACAATCTGAAAGCCTGGTTTTTTAATGAAACATTTTGTGAAGTTTGTAATGAGAAGATTTAGAGGCGCAACCTTGTTTAGTTTGAGACGTTTGTCAGTTATCTTTCCGTTGGTAGAGTCGAGAAATTCTAGGGCCAATCGGTGCACAACATGCTCGTACCCTCGACGGTCTGCCACGAAGTAATTATCTTCTCCAAAGTCTTCAAAGGTTGGAACTGGCTCCACATTCTTTAAGCTCGTTACACGCGGAGGCTCTGCATTCGAAAACCCCACCACATTCAATATTCTACATTTTATACTTAGCGGGTAATATATACATAGTATATATGTTAGACAGCAACCTGCAATTTCAAAGTCGTAGAAGAAAAAGTCGAGGGCCATCTCCAAAGGTGTCGTCGGAACACTGTATTCCACAAACCCAAAATCATTACATCCTTTTTTTAAAGTCTGTGAAGAAGAGGGTATAATCTGCTTCATAGAGTGGATAAACTTACTGTCCGAAAACGCGCTGTGCCGCTAAGATAGAGATGTCTTCCTCTCCATTTTCAGAAAATGTTTGAGACAGATTTTCACAGAACTCTGAGGAGGCCGTCGCTCTCTTGAATGGCTCTGCCACCACGGACTGGGGCAAAATGCCTCCCCTACATATATTTTAAAAGAAGATTTCATATTTTGCATACAGAAGAATAATAGTAAATATATTCAAAGAAAAGGGAAGAGTTGTAACATGTACATAAATAATCACATCAATAATAATAAAAAGTATTCAAATTCGCTATAATTCTATGAACTCAAGAAAAGGAAAGATTTTAAATAGTTAAAAATAGTTAAGCATGAGCTTTTTAATAAATCTATATTTAAAAAATGAAAAATTGAAAACTCTAATATATTTTAAAATTACTCATGTTTTTTTTCTTAATCAATGTATAAAAATAAGAATGGGGAGGGTCAAAGAATGTCAAGGAGCTGCCTAAACAGCACAACTAGACATCAAAGAACAAAGTCTTTAAATGACAAGATTATAACTAGCTGTAAATCCACAAAAAAACAGTTGAAAAGTAAATAGACATGATTTGTCATGGAGAAAAAGTTAAAAAAACATTTGAAAAGTAAACAGACATGATTTGTCAAGGAGAAAATTTTTATTATCAACTCATCTAAAAACTAGTTCTGGTCAACTTATATGTGAAATGGAAGGTGGATTATATTTAAAGAAGAGGGCAAATAAAAACTGCCACTATTTTACTCTATAAATGGTAGAGATGGAATGACATTACATCATGGAGTGATCAAATGACAAAGATATTCACATCATTCACATCAAAACTTCAAATGTGGGCTCCTTGAGTACCCATTTTGAAGGAGAAAGAGTAACAGAACTTGCAGAAAATAATCAACAAATAGTTCAAAAGTAAACATGCATGATTTGACATGGAAAGAGAAAAATGTTATCAACTCATCTAAAAACTACTTCCCATCAAGATATGAGTAAAATGAAAGGTGATTAAAATCTAGAAAAGGGTGAGTGAATACAAACTGCTGTTATCTTACTCTAGAAATGGTAGAGACAGAATGACATTACATCATGTAGTGACCAACTTACAAGGATATATAGATCTCAATTACATCAAAAGAGTGCAGGCTACTTGACTACCCTCTTTGAATAAGTATAGCAAAACTTGCAAACCAAAAGAAAAAAAAAAAAGTTCACAAATAAACACACATGATTTGACATGGAAAGAAAAAAAATGTTATCAACTCATCTAAGATCTAGTTCACATCAACTTATGAGTGAAATGTAAGGAGTGTGATATCTTAAAAAGAGTGAGCAAATAGAAACTGCTGCTATTTTACTCTAGAAACAGCGCAGATGGAATGACATCTCTGTCCAACTTACAAGGATGTTCAGATCATTTACATCAAAACTTCAAATCTAGGCTGCTTGAGTATTCTCTTTGAAGAACAAAACTTGCAGATTGCTTGAATCAAGACATACAAAAGCAAGGAAAAAAATTAAATAAAAATAACCCATCTGTTATGACATTCTGTGCTTAACTCAATGAATCCCGTAAGACCATTTGACCTAAACAAACATATATTCTTCTACATACAACTAAAGCTTTTCCCTATTAATCACACTACAACATCAAAAATATTACTGAAAAAAAACTGCAGTACCTATAGAATACACTGAAATTGAAAAGGTGATTTACGTTATTTAGGAATTTTAAGGTTCTCTCATAAACATATATACATTAGACTTACTCCTGATCATAAATATTATAACTAATATTATCCCAGTCAGACTTAAAGGTCCGGAGGTTGTATTTGTTAACAAGAGTCCAGATGGGATTCACATTCTCTGGCGACCCTACGCCTTCCACCCAGTTTGCACCCATCTCTATGGGATACCCTCCCACCATCCTCTTGTGCATTCTTCCCCCAATTCTATTGGTCGCCTCCAATATAATAAAATCCTTGATCCCCTTCTCAAACAAAGTCTTCGCCGCCATTATGCCTGCACAAAGAGTAACATTAAAACAACAAACGATATTTATATTTATGACCTCAAACCCAAAGGTTTACATCAAAAAAAGAAAAAGAAAACATTAATAGATACCTGACATTCCAGCCCCAACGATAATGGTGGTGGCATCTGCAGCATCTGCTAAAGAGGATGAGCAGATCATGAACGTTACTAGAATGGAGAAGAGAGCTAAATTAGATAAACCCATTCTACTCATCTTGCACGCAAATTACTTTTTCTAACGACTATATTGTCGAAACACCACACCACAGCTTGCAAAGATCGTCTCTCCAAGCCAGTATTTATAGGTAAAATTCGGGTGCTTTCCTTGGACTTAGGCGTTTGCAGTCACATGAAAAGAATGTTTAACAGTAGTATTAGATTTAATGACAGTATAAATGAGTCTGATGATAGTTTCAAATTCCTCGTTGGAATAAATGGGGATGATGGGTGTGTTCGACGTACGTGAATCATGTGTAAAGACTGGACCCACGGCCTTCTGCTTTTCATCTTATCCACAGGCGTGTTATTCACGTTTCCATTGACGTCCTTTCAACTGACACCTTCATTTCATTTTCTGCTGTCTGATATCAAGTTTTTGCAATACCGGCAGGAATGATGTCTGCGTAGACATGGCCCTGTGGTTATGGAGGCTAAGATTTGCACATAATGCAGTCACATTGCAATGATGCTTGCTTTCTTAGTGGAGGTTGCCTTTTATTTTCTTAAATCAGGTGGTGGGACGTGTACAAAAAAACGTTCTTGGCATTGTAGGGGAGAGTAGCCCATATAATATAGGCCGAGGCTAAGCTTCATACAAATCGTCCATGCTATGTGTCCCAAAGTTGGATGTTAAAAAGTGTACAAAAGTGTTGTCAGTCGCTTTAGACGTGTGCAAATGTGTTGTCAGTATGTCTGATGGAGGGCCGCCAATCATTTGGCGGTACCACACCAAAAATCAGGCTATCGGGAGTCCTAACCGTCAGGAGTAAGCCGCCAACATCAGTCGTCATCATTAACCGGATCGACTGGCAGAGCATTAGTAACTGGACCCACTAACTGCGGTTTAATAAGCAACATGTCACATGACTGCAACGACGACGTGTCAACAGATAATGTCACATAAAAGTCACACTTCAACGACGGCGTGTGAACATATAACATCACATAAAAGTCGCGATTCCAGGTGTCAATTTGAAATTTTGGCATTTGGTGTTTTTTATGGTAGCTTGGGTTATTGCTCTGGCAATTGGAGATTTCTTCCATTTTTGTAGAGGTGGGAGATTTGTAGATTTGGGACCTTTAAGATTTGGCCAGTCTTATCAAGTGAGGGAAGGCGATTTGCAGAAGATTTTGACTCGCAACATTGGAGGTAGGCTGAATATCTTGCAGTATTTTCTGCCCTGGAAATGAATATTGTAGCTTATGTTTGGTATCGTTGCGTGAATAAATAGGGTTTTCGTAGCAAAGGGGAGTAAGATTTCCAAAGCCGTTTGCAGAAGATTTCGACTTGCGACATCCCAGGTTTTTTGAGAATTTAGTTGTGTTTTTCGCACTGTAATCTTGTTTTTGGCGCTTATGTTTGGTATTTGTGTGTGACTAAGCAAGGTTCTGGTCATGAAGTGGAATAAGATTTTACACGACTATTTGCAGAATATTTTGACTCAACATCGTGGGTATGTTGAAAATATTGATCCATTTTCTGCCTTGGAACCGTTTGCAGTATGTATATTGGCACTTATGTTTGGTGTTGGTGTGCGGACAAACAAGGCTTTGGCCACGAAGTGGAAAAAGTAGCAAACTATCAAAACCCTTGAGTCGATAGAAAAGAGTTAATGCAAACACTACAATATTTGGGGTCAAATTTCGACGCCAATTTGCGACGGCACTACCATTTGTGTGTATTTTTGTGTTTTTTTTTCCAAGTGCCCCCGATGCTGTCGTAATAGCGACGGTACTGTCAGAATTGCGACACCCGCGTGATTATAAACAAAAAAAGAAAAGAAAAAAAGAAAGGCTCATGTCTAATTTAGTGCAAAGAGGGCCTAACTGTGGAAGATTGGAATCTTTGTATATGCAAGTAGCGACGACTTGATCAGGTAGGCATTCGAGCTTTGTATTCTCATTAACTCAACTTCATTTTGATGGCATTTATTGATTTAATGGCACAATATGAATGTTAATACTGGCATTGTTGGCATTGTTAATACTGGCATTGTTAATACTGGAAATGTCTTGATGGATCGCAGGCTGCAAGCTAGGGCATCATGCATTGTTTATGAGCTCAGTGTTTAATACGTAGTGGCATTGTTTACATCTTTGCATTTGGAATACTTGATGACCTGCGAGCTTTGAGAGCTAGGGCATCGTTGCTATTACCTTCAAGGCATTGTGTGAAGTGTTTGATCTCTCTTTATTGTTTTGTTGTTGATATTCACTATGTGGTACTCCCCGTTTATGATCATTTCATGAAGAAATGTCTCGATGGCTCGCGGGCTATAAGTTAGGGCATCATGCATTGTTTATTAGCTCACCATTTAATATTGGCATTGTTTACATCTTTGCATTTCGAATGCTTGATGACCCACGAGCTTTGAGAGCTGGGGCATCGTTGCTATTACCTTCAAGGCATTGTCTGAAGTATTTGATCTCTCTTTATTTGTTTTTCTGTTGATATTCACTATGTGGTACTCCTCGTTGATGATCATTTCATGAGGAAATGTCTTGATGGATCGTGAGTTGCAAGCTAGGGCATCATGCATTGTTTATTAGCTCACTGTTTAATACTGGCATTGTTTACATCTTTGCATATGGAATGCTTGATGACCCGCGAGCTTTGAGAGCTAGGGCATCGTTGCTATTACCTTCAAGGCATTGTGTGAAGTGTTTGATCTCTCTTTATTTGTTTTGTTGTTGATATTCACTATGTGTTACTCCCCGTTTATGATCATTTCATGAGGAAATGTCTTGATGGCTCGCGGGCTGCAAGCTAGGGCATCATGCATTATTTATGAGCTCACTGTTTAATACTGGCATTCGTTTACATCTTTGTATTTGGAATGCTTGATGACCCGCGAGCTTTGAGAGCTAGGGCATCGTTGCTATTACCTTCAAGGCATTCTGTGAAGTGTTTGATATCTCTTTATTTGTTTTGCTGTTGATATTCACTATGTGGTACTCCCCGTTTATTATAATTTAATGAGGAAAAACATGGTATCTTCTTTCCTTTCTTCAACATTCTTCTGAGTGCACATATCTTGTAGCATGGTTTTTCTTTTGAAAGTGTATGGCTTGACTATGCACATGCATAATTGTAGATGAGGATCAGTATTAGGATGTCATTCATTGCTTAGATCTTCTTGATCTAACCCCCATCTCTCATTTCTTTGCAGGTTTTGGATCACGCAGGAGCACACTGGATTCATACCCAAGTCAAAAATTCATCACTTCAGGGAATGTCTGGTACCCTTATTATTTATGTTCATCCTCTTATATATGCCTGTACTCTTGCATATTCTTCTGAAATTTGTCTATGCTCCCAACAACCCAGATGAATTTATCTTTCAGTTCCTTTCCTTGTATAGTATATACAAGTTATTTGGCATATATATAGAATATACATGTAATCTTTAGATGCAGAAATTTATTTTCCTTTACATGTATCTTTTCATGAAATGAACACAAATTAAACAAGATCATCTAATAATGCAAACTAGGGTACTATAGTCACTCATCTAGTAA
>MU227551.1:1032852-1050515 GCA_018584345.1 Thuja plicata
GATTCAAGTGTATAGTTTTTTGAGTCAAACTCATTGACTCATGTTTCATCCATGAATTTGACATGCACAAATTGCTTATCATGTATAAAACAATATATGGTGCACAACAACAACAAGCATGCAATGAAAACAATAATATCATACATATATATGTATATATATGTATGTATATATGTATATGTATATGTATGTACTATGTGGCCGTACTCCCCGTTGGTACTATAGGGTACTCCCCGTATATATTTTTGTTGTTGTTGATATTCACTATGTGGTACTCCCTGTTGATGATCATTTCATGAGGAAATATCTTGATGGCTCACGGGCTGCAAGATAGGGCATCATGCATTATGTATGAGCTCACTGTTTAATACTGGCATTGTTTACATCTTTGCATTTGGAGTGCTTGATGTCATTCTTTTGTTCTTTTGGTCTTCATGGACCATTCTTTTTTATACCCGACTACATCTCCCATTAAAATTTCATCAAAACTTTTCATTATCTTCTGATATTGCTATATGGATTCAAGTGTATAGTTTTTTGAGTCAAACTCATTGACCCATGTTTCATCCATGAATTTGACATGCACAAATTGCTTATTATGTCACAAAAATTATTGATGTGTCGACGATGACTTGCAAGAGTGTAGGCGACACGTGGTTCAACTCCAATTCATACAATTGGGAGTACCCGTGAAAGTGAGTAGACTCTAAATATCAATATTTCGACCACTAATATAACAAGGACGAAGCATGATGAGGAATGGAAATAGAAAAGAAGAAATTATCTGTGCATTTAGTGAACATGGAAAAGGGTATAGTAGAGCCTACTCATCTTTCCTGGGTAGTCCCAATTGTTTCAAGCGAAGAAGAAGTAATGAGAGGAATTGTCAAAATATCTATAATTTTTGTGAGATTAGTTTATTAACTGCAGCTGATATAAGGCAATTTGTGAATGTCAAACTATACAGTTGAATCTTGATAGAAATATCACAATTTGACATGCCCCCAACTATAGATGCCTTTACATGCATTTCAATGTGTGGGAAGGACTAAAAGTCCCAATCACAATTATGCATATGGTTTCCATCAAGTGCAGTTAGGATGTTGTATTTACATATACTGCGATTGACAATAGTCATTTTGCAATTTGATTTGAGATGTTGTCTACATGATTAGTATGTTTCTTTTTATTGTAATTATAATTAGTGTGAATGAACAAAACAACCAACTAAACAAAATGATATGTTGGAATGTTAGTACAATATTTATCGATATAGTGTCGATGGCTTCGGTCAATGTGCATATGTGTCAATGTGGTGTTGGCCCTTGTGTGTTGAAGACATCACGCACAACAAGTAATCCCAGGTATCCATTTTGGGGTTTCCCAAATAGGAAAAAGGTCTAGATATGGAATTATATTTTAATGTTTAAAAGTAATGTGACAAGTTATGATCATTTTAGGAAGAATTGATATAGATTTGGTATTGCAGGGAAATAGTGGATGTCAACACTTTCGGTGGGTTGATGAAACCACATTTACATCTACCCCATCTACGTCTATAGGTGATGTAGGAAATGAGTGCAACTTGTGCAAGGCTCGAGAGGCAGCTAGTGCCACCGAGATTGCTTCAATGGTGAAAGCAGAAATCATGATTCTGTGATGCCTTCTTTGTGTAGTTTGTGCACTACTTTGTTGGGACCATATGCATAAATGTGATTAACAAAGGTCTATTGTAGATACTAAAACTTTTTTAGAATTTCATGTAGATACATTGGACATATTTTGATAAACTTATGAACTTATTGTTGTTTATGACTTTGTTATGATTTTCTATATCTTGGATGGGTTTTTGTAAATTTTATCCTTGTTCCTTTTAGAAGTGTATGGCTTGACTATGCACATGCATAATTGTAGAAGAGGATCAGTAATAGGGTGCCATGCATTGCTTAGATCCTTTGGATCTAACCCCATGTTTTCCTTCCTTGCAGGTTTTGGATCATACAGGAGCATATTGGATTCAAACCTAGAGACATTGGCAAGGATCACCCAACTTCATAAAAAAAGAATGGAAATAGCCCAACTTAAAAGTAGAAGACATACAGACCTGTCTAGTGATCATATTGTGCTGAAGGTGGAGTCTGGTGTCACTTCAATGACATCAGGCAGCGATGCAAAATTTAATATCTATAGTTGTTGCAGCAACATCAGGCACCACCTTCAACACATATGATCACTAAAAAGGTTTGTATGATGTCTTCTATAAACACATCACATTCCATCTAATGTTAGAAGGCCCAGATGGGCAGAAATTCAAGCAAAAGACTCAGGAGGATGCTAAGTCTTTTGTACACCTTTTGCTTGGTAATTTGAAGCCATCAATGGAAACTTACAATCATAAACAATTAGTATACCATTGATGGCTTCATAATTATTAAGTGAAAGGGAGTTCTCTGATCTGGAACCCCCTTTGGTGATGATCCTATGTAGTTCCACATAGACACGACACGTTCCTTAGAAGACTTTTAATCTCACAACAGCTGAGAAACATAAATATAGGCATCATGGTCATAGTTCTTTGGAGACACAACATAAACAACTAGGAGAACATATGGTGTTAGAAGGCCCAGATGGGAAGAAATTAAATGGTACAATTATGGTCTTGTAAAGATAAACTGAAACTGGAATTTCAGAAAAAGTTCATAACTATGCACAAACTTTTCCTAGCCTTGCTAAAATTCCAATTCCACTTTATCTATTGAAGACCATAATTGTACATTGAATTTATGCCCATCTAGGGCCTTCTAACACTATATATTCTATGCAGTTGCACGTGCATTCTTGATTCAGAGTGGGAAAATCTTATTTTGGTTGCGAGGGAGAGAAGCCAAACACATAAAAAACATGCACATAAACATGATAGATGGGAAACATAAATATAGATATCACAACAGCTGAGAAACATAAATGTATATATCATGGTCACAATTGTTTGGAGACACAACATAATTGAGTGGTATACCCAGACGATGCAACACAACCACTACTCCTCCAGTTCTAAGTTGGCACTGCAGGATCCAAAACCTATAGATAAGGAATAAATTTAGAGAGCGGAGGAGGAAGGCCATAACGACCGAAATAATATAGGACCCCTTATGACCCTTTATGACCCTTTACAATCCCTAAGATTACATCTTAGAGATCTTAAAGTGTCATAAAGGGTCATAAGAGACTCCTAGGAGGGGCTAGATGAGCTTCCACCTTCATGTGGTTAGCCATGTTAAGTAGAGAATGTTAAACTGTTCTCAAAACAAAGAGAAGCTCAATATTTTAAGGTCCCACTCTATGAACACAACAAATATTTTTTTTTAAAACATAGCATACCATCACAATTACGATGGTATTCGGTGGATGACCAATGCCAGGACATTACATGCGACGTCCAGATGTCAGAATAGTCTGACAGGTGGATGTCGCATGTACAACATCTCTGTCGCATGCCCGTGTTAATAACGACACTCATAATGTGTAACAACGACATACTAACACTCATAGTCGGTGCATATTGCGACGGTCATTACCATCGCAATAACAACATACATAGCTACCGTCGGTGATTCTGACACCAAAACTGCAACACTAGTCTATGTCGCTTTACCGACGTAGTGTCAGAATTGTATTGCATAGCCATCAAAAAGAGGTCTCAAATGTACTAGTGAAAGACCCTAAGTTGTGAAATCTAGAGCATCATTTGCAAGATAATTTTTAGTTTCTTAAATGTTGTTGTGTTTTGCACAGAAAAAGAATTGATAATATTTTAATGGTTTTGTCATGTGAATAACAGATTTGTTAGTGAGAGTCAAAATAGTAGGCTATTGTGGAGGAGCTGAGAGCAAAAAGTGACGATTTGCAAAAAAGAGGTATGTAGCATTGACCAAAATCTGTTTGATTTCCATTTTGTGGGACTGTGAGATAGGTTGTAGAGTTATTTTCTATTTCGGCTTAAAAAACCCTAAATTAGTTTGTAAAAATCTTAGTTCATACTTTTTTCTAGTGTAATTGCTATTGTATTTTGGTTTTCTTTCCTGTATGATTCTTTGAACATTCTATCTGTTAATAATTGTCTAGGCGTCCTTGGTCATATATGCATAATTCAAAATATTGGAAATAATGTTGCAGGAAACTAGAAAAAGTAATCTTACTTGCATTCTAAATATAGTTCAATGTCAGCCATATATTCCAATTATAGTTTTGATTAGGTGTAGCAATCGTAAGTTAATATCGAATTAGCTCTTCCTTCAATCATTGGTGGCAATTCTCTATATATGTACAACTCGTATGTTAATATGTGCGTTCAAAACTATAGGTCTCAGCTTAGAATGCATTGTTGGTTATAATCTCTGATGGGTTAATCTGAATTGCTTTTCGAAGCATTTTGTAATAATTTCCTTGCTTGGTTATACTTTGTTTGTGCAGTTAGTAGTTATATCTTGGAAGTTCTATTTTTTAGTGTTGATATGTTATGTATTGTGTTGTAACCTTCCTGAGGGCATGCAGAAACATTAATGTGGATGTTGTAGCATCCGAAATATTAACTATTTCTTTTATTGTCATGATTGTGTAGTAGTAATTGTTTGATTTTCTACATAGCCTGATTCTACATAAGCACTCGTTGAAGCCCAAAAATTATTGTTGGTCTACTGAGAGGGGGGTACTAAATTAGACAAATCAAAACTTAAACACTTAAAACTGAAATCTCTAAATCACTAGGTAATACTGAATACAGTAATCAACTAATTCACCAATAACCCAATAACTTAAACAAACAATACATCTCATATATGTAAATCAATTATTAAAACTTAGCAACATCATGTATTAACCCAGATAACTCTAGATTTAACTCGGTTGACACTAGATTTAACAAGGAAACCCAATTTGGGAAAAACCTCTGTGGAAATTGTAACCCACAATTAAAATGTACCCTTCTGAAGTACGCTCGGTTAAGAACTTATCCTGTAAAAGATTACAAAACATATTTTCTAAATGTGATCCTATTAGGGGATTTACCTCAGATTTGTCAAGGTCTTCACTCTATTAAAAGTGGCCTTGTTAGAGTTCTTTAAACACTCTTTTAGAATTCCACCTAAGTCTAGGTTTTACAAATAGGACTGTTAAAGCCACTTGGTTAAGAGATTTCTCTGTTGCAAAAAATAATAAGAAACAATAAACTTTGATCTATAAATATAGCAACTATATTTTCTTATGTTAGATCCTTTATGCTCAATTGAATACTGGCATCACATACTCCATTGATCTCTTTCTCAAACTGTAGATTCTCCAATATTTGTTTCTCTATTATTCTCGGTAAATGTTGTTCTTCAGCTTCTTCTTCTCTATTCAATTCGTCAACAACATACAACTTCTCTGTTAATTTCTTATTCTTTATATAGACATACTTTTGCCTCTTAGTCTCCTTAATTTTATTTTGCATCAATTGTGTTCTGTCGTTCTATCTTCTTCATAATTCACAACTCGGTAAACCATTTCACTTTTACCTTGAAACTTGTACTTTTCTTGTAACTCTCACAATTTGGTTTAACCATTTGATCTTTGCCTTAGATCTTCTCATTGAATTTTCATGATCATAGATCTTCTAACAATATTTATTTAATTCATATCCTCATCCAACTCATCATCGCTTCACATTAAATTCGATCTTATCATCATTTATTATCAATATCCTCTGCTCGGTAAAACTTGCTTTACAACTTGGTAACTGTCTTCATTCACTGCTCGGTATCTAACTCATCTTCAGTGCTTAGTGCTTGACTTTCACTCAACATTCAGTAACTGTGACCGAATCACATATCATTCTACCGACTGACTTTGTCTAGCTCGGTAAAGTAACTCTTTCAGTCATAACTTTAACGCTTTGCAATTTTTTTGACTTGATCAATCAATTGTACCAATTTGATAACATCAAATATATAGTAGAAAATGACTATATCATCATTACTTCATCATTGTCTGATCTGTATTTTTCACCCATTTAACTTCTCCTCTTAAGATATGGTAACATAATAAAAATCAATTTATCAATTGCTTGACATCAATGATAAAATAACAACTGATCTAACCATTTCTACACTCATGATACTCGGTATCACTCGGTCTTCATCATGTACATCTGATCTTCATCAGTTGATTTTTAATCTCCCTCTTTGACATTGATGGCCACCACTATTACAATGTCATAGTAATTGATGATGGCAGCTCTCTAATACATAACTTTACTCCCTCTGAGTTGATAGTTTTGTTTCCACTTTGATCTCTGATCTGAATCTCCCCCTTGGATAAATCTTTTGTTTTTGTAGCATACATTCTAATTCTCCTTAATGAGTAAATAGTATCAATTCATTTATATCTCCCTAAGGATAAATTTCATCAATTCATTCTCTCCATCTTTGACAACAATGCCAAAAAGTCATACTCCTGAAAACTTGTTCTAGTAGTGGATTATACCTGACATGTACTCATAAATCATTACATACAAAAATATTTTCACAACTTCAGGAATCACCTAAAGTGTGTCATACTAACATCAATTCAGAAATAGATATTCTAATGAAATATAGAGTTGATGCAGGATGCCTCATGCTCTTTAGTGAATATTGGATAGGGGAAGAACCCCTAATTTACCTCTGAGATACTCAAAAGCATATTTAGGTAGTGGCTTTGTAAATATATCAGCTAATTTTTCTTCTGAATTCACATATTCCAATCTCACATTTTTCTCTTGAACTTGTTCTCTCAAGTAGTGATACTTGATAGAAATGTGCTTGGTCTTTGAATGAATAACCGGGTTCTTTGATATATTAATAGCACGTGTATTATCACAAAAATTAGTAACTGGATCTATGATATGTTATTGCATACCTTCAAGTAATTGATTAATCCATACCATATTTGCAAAATTCATAGCAGCAACAACATATTCATCCTTGACAGTAGACTGTGAAATGAAACTTTGTTTCTTGCTCAGCCATGTAACAAATCTTTCACTTAGAGAGAATGCACCTCCACTAGTAATTTTCCTGCCATCAACATTTCCAGCCCAATCTTCATCAGTGTAGACTTGCAGATCAAAAATACCTCCTTTTTTGTACAATATACCAAATTCTTATGTGCCTTTCAGATATCTCAAAATTTTTTTTACTATAGACATATGTGTTTCCTTCAGATTAGAAGAAAATCTTGCAACAATCCCAATAGTGTGTGTTATATCAAGTCTACTGTGAACAACATACTGCAATTTACCAATCATGGATCAGTAAAGAGTATTAGCCACCTCTTGTGTTTCATCCTCTTTTTATAACTTACATCCAATAACCATAAGTGTTCCAACATGCTTGGAATCTTCCATACCAAAATTTTTAAGAATCTCTTTGATATACTTGGCTTGTGTAATATAGATCCCTCGAGTAACTTGTTGTATCTGTAGACCTAGAAAGAACTTAATCTCTCTAATCATTGACATTTAAAACTCTTTTCTCATTTCATCAGCAAATCCTTTACATAAAGTGTCATTGCCTCCAAATATAATACCATCAACAAAAATTTCAGCAATCAAAACTTTATTATCACTGTCACATTTCAAGTAAACATTACTATTATCACTTATTCTCTGAAATCCTATTTTGATTAAATAAGAATACAATCTCTCATACCATGTTTGGGGTGCTTGTTTCAAACCATATAAATCTTTATGTAACTTACATACCTTGTTCTTGTTTGTGTTCTCAATGAATCCTTCAGGTTTCTCAATGTATACTTCTTCAAGTATCCCATTAAGAAATGCAGACTTAACATCCATTTGATATACCTTGAATCCTTTGTAAGAAGTATAATCTAGAAGTATTCTAACTCCTTCCAATCTAGAAACAGGTGCAAAAGTCTCTCCATAGTCAATACCTTCTTCTTGTGCATAACCTTTGTAAACTAATCTAGCTTTATTTCTGACAACTTCTCCATGCTCATTCAATTTGTTTTTGAAAATCTATTTTGTACCAATAATATTTTTTTCTTTGGGCCTAGGTACTAATGTCCATGTCTTGTTATTCTCAATTTGATCATACTCTTCTTTCATTGCTTTCATCCAATCTTCATTATCTAGTGCTTCTTTGAATTTCTTTTGCTCAAATGTAGATATCAAACATGTATTATCTCTTAGCTTGCTTCTAGTCATCACTCCAGCATCCTTATTTCCAATATTTTTTCTCAGGGAAGGGTCCCTTCTCACATACTTTGCCAAAATAGGCTCACTAGCTCTCGGTTCTTCAATATCAACATTCGGTTGTTGAACTCCTTTTTCATCTTCCTCCTCGGTAGGTGCTCTCGGTAAGGTATCAGGAACATCAGGTTGAACATATACAAACTTCTCATAATCTTCTTGTTCCTTCTTATTATCTTCATCATTCCTTTCTACAAATTCATTAATTCATACATTTTCACTTTCCACCATCTTGTTAGTAACTTTGTTCAAACATTCGTAAGCTTTACTCCTTGTAGAATATCCTAAGAATATCCCTTCTTCTCCTTTTGAATCAAGCTTTCCTTCTCTAGAATATTTCATAATATAGCATTTGCTCCCAAAAATTTTAAAGTAACTAACATTAGGTTTGTGTTCATACCAGATTTCATAAGGTGTCTTATTTGTACCTTTCTTCAATTATACTCAGTTCAATGTATAAATAGAAGTACTCACAGCTTCTCTCCAAAAGTTTTGTGAAACTCCTTTTTCAATCATCATTGTCCTAGCACAATCAACAATTGATCTATTTCTTCTCTCAACAATCCCATTCTATTGTGGTGTCCTTGGTGCTAACAACTATCTTTTAATTCCATTCTCATTACAGAGTAATGTAAACTCATCAAAAGTAAACTCACCTCCTCTGTCGGATCTTAGACATTTCAATTGTCTTCCAGTTTTTTTTTTAAATCGGGCCTTATACCACTTAAACATTTGAAATGCATCATATTTTTCTTTTAAAATCATTATAGATATCATTCTAGAATAATCATCCACAAATAAAATAAAATATATGTCTCCATAATAACTTTGAGTCCTCATGGGTCCACATATAAATCAGTATGCACTAAATCCAAATTTCCTTGTATAACATTAGTCTTGCTTGAAAAACTAGATTTAGTCATTTTACCCATCTAACATTCTCTGCACATAACATTCTCAGGTTTTTCTATTCTCGATAGTCCTCTTACTCTATTCTTCTTACTCAGTTTGATTAATTTGTCAAAATTAACATGACAAATCCTTTTGTGCCATAACCAAACATCTTCAACTTTAGCAAACATGCAACTCTTCATAGAATTATCAAGATAAAATAAATTACCTTTAGATTGTTCTCTAGTAGCAATTAGACTATCCTTCTCATCAAATACTTTCACCTTTCCATATTGAAATTCTAGTCGTTGACCTGTATTGTTTAGTTGTGCAACACTCAACAGATTATACTTTAATCCTTCAACCCAAAAAACATCATCACATCTTATGTTATTCAGTAGAATTATAGAACCTTTTCCTTTTATAGGATATGGAGAATCATTACCAAATGTAACATATCCTCCATCATTTTTTCCAAGGAAATAAACTTAAGTGTGTCACAAGTCATGTGATGTGAAAAACCACTAACTATAATCCATGTTTCATTCTTACTTACTTGTGATATTTTGTCTCTAGGTTCTTCTTCATCAGAATCATCTTTAATAGCAATATAAAAAAATTATTTTCCATCATCACTATAAAAAGAATCATCATCACTTAGTCCTTCATTACCAATAGAGATTTCTTACCTTTGTTTTTGTAGTCTTTGAATCTTCTGAATTTGTTTTCTCTTTTGTCCTTATCTCTGTTATCTTTCTTTTCCTCTTTATCTTTCTCAGGATATTTAGATGCAACGTGACCAGTTTTATCACAATTAATACATTTGAAGGGTAACTTACGTTGGTATTTTCCTTTTCCTCTTTGTAGCCTTCTAGCCAACAAAGCTTCAAATTCTCTTTCATTCTCATCACATTTAGTAAATATCTCTTCAAGACCTTCATTACAACTTTTAAATTTCTCACTAGCACTACTCAAATATCCATCTCTAGTTGCAACTTCCCTAGCTTTTCCAATATTTAAAGTATTCTTAAATGCATATTCAATCTTAGATGTAGTAGACAAACTATTGTCAAAATCATTTAGCTCAAATGCAGTTAACTTACCAATAATAGCATCCAGTGAAACATTCATCTAGGGAATAGATCTTAGCTCTTGTATATCAGATAGACGAATAGAATAACTCGGTAGCAGGGTTCTCAACATCTTGCTTGTAACATAATATTTTGTTATGATCCCACCTGCTCCTCTGATAGAATTAATAGTCTCCTTAAGTCTTGTAATGTGTTATATTATGTTCTCTCCTTCTTTCATCCTCATAGAGTCAAATTTACCTCTCAAACTTTTTGATTTAGCCTTCTGAACATGTTGATCTCCACCATAAGTCAAAATAAGCTTATCCCACATATTTTTTGAAGTAGTAAAACCATCAAGTTCATCATATTCCTGGTCAGTAAGTGTAGAAAAAATCTCAATTATTACTTGTGTGCATTCTTGTTTCTATCTTTTCTCACTGATAGTCAAAGGTGAAGTAGTCGGTGTTACATATTCATTATCAAGAAAGTGAAGTTCATATTCTCCTACTCCAGAAACATGCAACCTAATTCTACTTTTCCATGTAGAGGAATGATCCCTATTCACCTTTGGTGCTTCCCTCTTATACATCTTTAGATATTAACTCAAGTCCTTTTAAACTTATCACTTTAGAGTAACTTAGCTCTGATACCAATTGTTGGTCCACCGAGAGGGGGGGTGAGTTAGACCATTCAAAACTTAAACACTTAAAAATGAACTCTCTGAATCACTCGGTAATACTAAATATAGTAATCAACCAATTCACCAAATAAATCAATAACTTAAACAATAATACATCTCATATATGTAAATCAATTATTCAAACTTAACAACATCAAATTAACTCATATAACTCCAGATTTAATGAGGAAACCCAATTTGGGAAAAACCTTTGTGGGAATTGTAACCCATAATAAAAATGTACCCTTCTTAAGTACGCTCGGTTAAGAACTTATCCTGGAAAAGATTACAAAACACATTTTCTAAATGTGACCCTGTTAGGGGATTTACCTCAGATCTATTAATATATTCACTCTGTTAAAAGTGGTCTTGTTAGAGGTCTTTAAACACTCTTTTCGAATGTCACCTAAGTCTATGTTTTACAAATAGGACTGTTAAATCCACTTGATTAAGAGATTTCTCTGTTAAAAATATTAATAAGTGTATAGTTTGTATTTTTTACACTCAAATAATGAGGGTTAGTAGCATCAATTTGCAATGGGTAAATCAATCACTTACTAAGAACGAACATACGAACAATAAAATGACAAGCAATCAAGGAGGAATACGAATGAATGCAAACCAACAAAGCTCAAATCTTCTATTGCCTCTCTCTAATCCTTCTGAAATTTTGTGTGTGTGGTGCTCAGTATTGGTATGATCGGCGACGTCTATGACTTGGGAGCGTCGAGAATGTGATATTGATTTTGATCACAAGAATGCTTCGAATGCCTCTAGCAAGAATCGTGCAGAGTAAGGGTGCACAAAATCTTGAAATCCTTAATCCTTCAACTAGTTATGAAGGGTTGATTATATAGAATATGGAAATGATATGAATGGTTGAGATCAATCCCAAAGATTAGAGGATAAATGGTTGAGATCAAAGGGAACTAGAGAAGCCATCAGTAAACTCCACCTTCTCAACTTGGAGAGAGGAGATAAATTTTGGTTAACTGAACAGCTGATTATGACTTACCTTTTGAACTAAAGAGGTAATTTGGAGTTACCTTTTTGAACTGAAGAGGTGGGTGGAGTAATTCATGCAATCAGAGATCTGATCAAAAGTTCTCTTTTTTTGAACTAAAGAAAGAATTTATTTGAATATTTAATTTATTTTTGTTATTAAAGTATTCAAAATGTGAGATAATTGAATTCTTTTTGGATTTAGAATTAAATTATTGAATGGAATTAATTAAATTAGAAGAATTAATTAATAAGTTCAAATATTTTAAATTTAAACTTTAGGAAATTGAATTTAATTAATTAATAAAGATTAATCAATTAAGGTTAATTAATTAAATAAAATTAATTATTTAATTAATTTTTGGGATATGATTAGATGATTTGGGGAATGAAATTAGAAGAAAATAGATGATTAATTAATGATTAAAAAATCATTAATTAATAGATGAAAATTATTATTTTTAATGTAAGGTCGCAACTATGTCCATTTTAGGGTGTCTACAATAAGAAAAAATAAACTTTGATCTGTAAATATAGAAACTACCTTTTCTTGTGTCAGATCATTTATGCTCAATTGAATACTGGCATCACATACTCCATTGATCTCTTTCTCAGACTGTAGGTTCTCCAATCTTTGTTTATTTGTTCTGCTCGCTAAATGTTGTTCTTTAGCTTCTTCTTCTTTGTTCAATTCGCCAACAACATACAACTTCTTTGTTAATTTCTCATTCTTTATATAGACATACTTTTGCCTCTTACTCTCCTTAATTTGATTTTCATTAATTATGTTCTGTCATTCGATCATCTTCTTCATAATTCACAACTCTGTAAGTCATTTCACTTTTACCTCGGAACTTGTACTTTTCTTGGAACTCTTACAACTCGGTTTAACTGCTTGATCTTCACCTTAGATCTGCTCATTAAATTTTTACGATTGTAGATCTTTAACAATCTTCATTTAATTCATAACCTCATCTATCTCATCATCACTTCGCATTAAATTTGATCTTATCATCATTTATTATCAATATCCCATACTTGGTAAAACTTGCTTTACAACTTGGTAACTGTCTTCATTCACTGCTCGGTGTCTAACTCATCTTCGATGCTCGGTGCTTGAATTTCACTCAGTGTTTGGTAACTGTGATTGACTCACATATCATTCTACCGAATGACTCTTTCTATCTCGGTAAAGTAACTCTTTCATTCATAACTTTAACTCTTTGCAGTTTACGACTTGATGAATCAATTATACTGATTTGATAACATCAAATATATAGTAGAAAAAAACTATATCATCATTGTCTGATCTATATTTGTCACCCATTTAACTTCTCCTCTTAAGATATGGTAACATAATAAATATCAATTAATCAATTGCTTGACATCAATGACAAAACAATAAGTGATCTAACCATTTCTACACTCATGATACTTGGTATCACTCGGTCTTCATCATCTCCATCAGATCTTTATTAGTTGATTAACAATTACCGTATGAGAATCCCTATTTGTGAAGGTAAAGAACCTAGAGATGACTATATAATAGGATATGAATTCATGGAGTGGTTTGAAAATACATAGTGCAAGATTATTCAAGACACGATCATTGAAGTCATTAGGGGAGGCCTTATACAAGGAGAGATGAGATGCATATATGCCTCGTAGGAAGTATCTATTTTTGTATAACAATGCATGGACTTGTTGTAGTTGAGTAGTAACATAAGATAAATTGCAAATAATTATGTTCACAAATCATTCCTTTCAGGGAATATGTTGGAGGAAGCCATCAAATGATATGACATGTATAGTGGTGAGGTATATTTGGCAGGAATTATACCTCAGTCAAAGATGAAGAAAGGAGAAGACATGAGAGACCTATTGGGAGCAGTTATGGGGACTATTCAGGTGCTAGATCATGGTCAGGATAGAATGAAAAATGTGAAGAAGATATGTGGGAAGAGAGTGTCACACCAGATGCGTGATGACATAGATAGTATTTCAGATGCAATTTCAACATTGTTATAGATTTTGACCAATCGCTACCACTCAATTGGAGAATGCACATTTAACCAACTGAGGAAGGATATTCTAAAGAGGAGTAGGAATTAGGATGGGCGGCAATAAATTTTGGTGTTAGATGTTAATGATAATTGTTGGCTTGATATTTGTACACATACGCTTGGGCATATTGTCTATTTTGTAGAATTTTGCATAATTTTATATGGATTATTTTGTTGCTTCTATGCACTAAGGAGTGTTTACATAAATATTTATATGGAATTGAATCTTTAGAAGGCACTTGTTGGAAAGTGATAGTGAAAGCAATTGTTGTTTTGTCATTAATGTCAAACCTTTACTGGTGAGACTATTGCTATCTATTTGAATGCCATATCTATTGTTATGAAGAAGATTTAACAAGAAGACCAAGTGAATGGTTGAGTTAAGGCAATTCAAAGGGTATTTGATCAGTTGGCACTCTGGAAAAGTAATTTGTTGTTTATCTTTTAAAGATAGTTTTTCTGGCTATTCTGTGCTGAGCAAGTTTGGTTTGTGTCGAGCAAAGTTGCTTCTGACAAGAAAAGTTTCTTGTGTCGAGTAAAGTTGCTTGTGACGAGAAAAAGTTGCTCTATGCCGAGCATCATTGAAATTGCCGAGTGGAAATAGTTATGAAGGCCGACTTACAGAAGTTTGATTATTGATGAGATTTGAGATCTCTGGCCGACTTAGTTGATTTTATTGGGATATGAAATATTAATTAAAGATTGATCCACATCATTTAATGTATGGGTAATCGTAATTAATGCATGGTTTCAAGATGTAATTAGAGACTACTTTGGAGAAGTAAAATGTAATGCAAAGATGGAATGATTCGTTGGATCTGACCTAACCTAAGATCTACGATCTTGTTTAAGAAGCATTAAGATTTATCTGACCTAGATAGAGAGGTATATGATAACCTCAGGGGTATTCATTGTGTGTGGTGAAGTGGATGAATGTATGTGTATGCAAGAAGTTTGCATAGTTGATTTACTGTTTAGCATGATTTAGCAGAGAAGGCAAAAGGCAGAAGCAGAGTGTTGCATGTGTGATTGCTTGACAGATTTCCAAGCAGATCAGAAGATGGAAATGACAATGCAGGCTATCTAGTAAGTTAATATTAGAGTTGTAATTGGATCTGAATTGCAAAGTAAGTTGTATGTACCAGATCACAAACTACTGATTACTTTCTTACCATTGTATCAGTTAAATCCTTTAAAAAGGTTGACTTAACAGTCATTTGTATAAATCCTCTAACAAGGTGACATTTAGACTGGAATGTTCTAAGTCCTCTAACAAGGCCACTTCTAACAGGGTGATTAAATCCTTTAACCAGGTCACACCTAGCAGTGTGTTATTGTAACCTTTAACAGGGTTGGCTCCTCATAGGGCATCACTTCAGAAGAGTGAAAACTTGGTAGCATGTTACTGGTGGTTTTTCCCATATTGGGTTTCCACGTTAATTACTTGTGTCAACTTGTGTGAATGCTTATGTTTTGTTTTACTGTTATATTTCTGCAAGTTAATACTACCGCTGTCGAGTAGATCTGAAATACATAAAAGTTTTATTTGCTACATCTAGACCTGAGAATAACTGATTCACCCCCCCTGTCAGTTATTCTAAATTCATTCTAACAATTGGTATCAGAGCTTTGGTCTCCTAAAAGTAGTTTGAAGGTACTTGGAGCGAAAGGATCAAGATGTATAAGAAGGAGGTTCCCAAGCTGAACAAAGATAACTTCCCTGCATGGCAGAGCTTGATGAAACTACATTTGGCTGGTATTGGAGATGATGCTAAGTGACTTATTGAACATGCCTATGTACCACCTACTTCTCCTCTCTCATCCGTACGACTTAGAGAAAAGCATGAATACAATCAAGCAATGTTAGAGATCGCCTCTTCATTAATTTACTCAGAGTTTGATGATGTAAAGAACTTCATAAATGCAAAAGAGATGTGGGACAAGCTTGCAACTATTTATGGTGGAGACACAAATGTGATGATGGATAAATTAGAAATTCTAAGAGGTAAGTTTGATGAGATGAAAATGCAAGAAGGTGAAAATGTCATTCAGTACTATGGTAGAATAAAAGAATTTGTAAATTCCATTAGAGGGGATAATGGAACAATTGATGAGAACACCATCATGAGAAAGGTATTGAGAACTTTACTTCCTGTATATTCTATTAGAGTTTCTGCAATTCAAGAATTGAGATGTACTCCTAACAATAATCTGAACCTGGAAAATCTGATAGGCAGACTCACTGCATTTGAAATGTCAAATTATGATAACTATAGTCCACAAGGGATTGATTCTATTTTTAGATCACAGCTGGTTCTCAATAAATCTAAGAAAGGAAAGAAACATGTGGATAGTGATAGTGACACTTCTGATGATGTTCTTGAAGAACTTGAAGCACTCATGGCAAAAAGACTATCTAGAGGAAAAGGAAAGTACAAAGGTAAACTTCCTATTATTTGTTTTTTATGCAACAAAGTTGGTCATATAGCTGCTAGATGTCCTGACAAAAATGATAAAGATGAAAGAAGGGACAAAAAATACAAGGAATACAAAGACAAAAAGGATGACAGAGACTTCATGAAATATAAGGACTACAAAGACAAAGGTAAGAAATCTTGTTATATTGCTGAAGAAACTTCTGACAATAACACTGATAATTCTGATGACAATGATATAGAAGTTGCTTATGTTGCAATGAAAGAAGATTTTGATGATGATGAGAAAACTGCACTAATCTCTTATATGAGAAAGAATGATTGTTGGATTATTGACAGTGGTTGTTCCCATCATATGACTGGTGACAAAGATAAGTTTGAAACCTTAAACCAATGTAAAGCAGGATATGTAAAATTTGGTAATGATTCACCATGTCTTATCAAAGGTAATGGATTGATTAACCTGACTGAAAAAATCAGATGTGATAATGTGTATTGGGTTGATGACCTAAAATACAATTTGCTGAGTGTTGCACAGTTGAACAACTCTGGCTACAAAGTTGAATTCCATCACAAAAAGGCAAAGATCTATGACTCTACTGGAGAACTTGTTGGTAGTGGTGATCATACCAAAGGTAACTTATTTTATATGGATTTATCTGAAGAAACATGTTTGTTTGAACAGTACAATGATGTTTGGTTATGGCATAAGAGGTTGTGTCATGTAAAATTTGATAACTTGGTAAGCATAAGTAAACTGAAAAAAGTTAGAGGGCTACCTAAGTTAAAGAAACCTGAGAATGCTATGTGTAAACAATGTCAACTAGGAAAGATGACTAAGTCTAGTTTCAAGAGTAAAACACATGTATCAGAGGAAATTCTAGAATTGGTCCATACTGATCTCTGTGGTCCCATTGGAGAAAGAAGCTATTGTGGTGCTAGATACTTTATTCTATTTTTTGATGATTATTCAAGAATGATGACTGTAATGTTTCTCAAGGAAAAATTTGATGCATTCCAGTTATTTAAATGGTACTTAGCTAAAGTTGAAAAGGAAACAGGCAAGAATTTGAAATGCTTAAGATCTGACAGAGGTGGAGAGTTTATTTCTAATGAGTTTTGTTAAATTTATTATCAGATTTATGTCTTTTCAAAATTTCTCATATTAATCCAATATATGGATACATAATCTCAATATATTTAACATATATTTTAATCATTATATATATA
>MU227551.1:1057386-1095544 GCA_018584345.1 Thuja plicata
AAGGCCACTCCTGACAGGGTGATTAAATCCTTTAACCAGGTCACACCTAGCAGTGTGTTATTGTAACCTTTAATAGGGTTGGCTCCTCACAGGGCATCACTTCAGAAGAGTGAAAAATTGGTAGCATATTACTGGTGGTGTTTTCCATATTGGGTTTCCATGTTAATTACTTGTGTCAGCTTGTGTGAATGCTTATGTTTTGCTTTACTGTTATATTTCTGCAAGTTAATACTACCACTGCCGAGTAGATCTGAAATACATAAAAGTTTTATTTGCTACATCTAGACCTGAGGATAACTGATTCACCCCCCCCCTCCCCTCTCAGTTATTCTAAATTCATTCTAACATGCACTATGCCATTGAAATTAAAAAGTTATTATATTGTTTTATGAGGAATTGAGATGTTTTCATTGAAAATAGTATTGGAATTGCAATGTCCCCAAATTTGGGAAATTTATAATCTTTTCCATAAAATAGTGGTTTCATAAGAGCATTACATAATAAGTATAAATTTACATACAAAGATGGAAATCGTTATGATATTGTGCTTGATAAATCCAATCAATATTGTCAAAGAGAAATCAAATCTTCATTGTCGAGAATGTCATAACTGATTTCAGGATTATATTTATATAAGAGCCCTAAAACACTCATTCAAACATATATTGATAAGACCATTAAATCAATCTAAATTTACGTACATGGATGAATTTATTTTTATATTCAACTTGAATATTTAAAGAAAAAACATTAAAAATAACCAAATCTTCATTGTCTACTATGTGATATCTAGTTTGAGGATTATACATATTGTGGATTGATACTATTGTTTATAGGGAGTCCCCTCTTTTGTAGGTATGAATGGATTAGAATGGTGTTTCCTGCTATATATTTTGATTGGCGACAATGGTAAGAATGGTTTATTAATAATACAAACATTGAGTGTATATTGATTTTTTTGTTTTAACTTGCACTATGATATAACTTAATTGTATTGTCTAATATTCCTGTGGGTAGAATGATAATAGGTGACCCATGCATTGGCAGGCATTGCATGCATTGTGAGGTGTTTAACATCATTATACTAAAGCATTACAACATTGTATATTATTCTATTACGTTGCAAGTATAGGCATGTCTCCAAGGAAGCATGTAAAAGAGAGGACATTAAAATGTCCAAATATAGTGGCAGGTAAAATGATAGAAAGATTATTGAGTAGGTGTAGCATTCGTAAGTTAATATCTAGTTAGCTCTTCCTTCAATCATTGGTGGCAATTATCTGTAGATGTACAACTCATATATTAATATGTTCTTTTGAAATTATAGGTCCCAATTACAATGCATTGTTGATCGTAATCTCTGAAGGATTGTGTTAAATTTCTTTTGAAGGATTTTGTAATAGTTTCCTTGCTTGTTTATAATCGGTTTGTGCAGTTAGTAGTTATATCTTAGAAGGTGTATTTTTTAGTGTTGATATGTTATGTAATGTGTTGTAACCTTCTTGAGGGCATGCGGAAACAATAATGTTCACTTTATATCATAGACAATATTCCTTTGTAAAATGTTGAAATCTGCGTGAAAATATTGTATTTATGCGTATGTGCGGGATCATGGTATGCCAAAAACTGGCGATGTAAAAAATGATATTTTCACTGGTCCAAAACCACACAAAAAAATGTGTTGAATTTTTAGTAGGCCTAGGTGTCAATGCACATGGCCAAACCAAAAGCCAAAGTAGACAAATAATCAAATATCCAATATTATCGGATATCCAATTTTATATCAGATATCTGATTTTTGCCAGTAAAAATTATTTTGACCTGCGGGCTGCGTTTCTTATTTTTTATTGTGAAAATGTGAAATGCAGCACGAGGGTTTCTTATATCCGAAACAAATCGCATATACATTTTGGAAATTTTTAATTTCTCACCAAATTGAATAGGTATGTAAATATTTTAACTTGTTTTCATTTTTTTGTTTTTTAATTGAAATTTGTAGTTTTTTTAATAAAAACTAGGGTTTAATTGATTATGTTTATCATTTTTTAAATTGATTATAATTACATTTTTTTTTATTGTAATCAGACATGGACTCAAACCAATCAAAAAACCCTCCTAATGATCCTGCAAACAATCTAAAACCACCTCCAAACAATGCATAACCACCTGAAAACAATCTCCCACCTTTAGAAGACCAACCAATCTCAAACCCTCGACCTTTAGAGGATCTTATAGGAGACAATATAAATTATCTTAGAGGCTTTGTGATTACATATGCCAATATCCCCTCATTGCACCTCATGTTTGCCACCTTGAACTCCATTATTGAAAACATGGATAAACTTACATAGCAACATAATACTGCACTTCTTTGTTGTGATTCCATGCATGTCAAGTTTGACAATGGGCTTGATTATGATCAAGTTATGAACCTAACTATAACTAAAAATGACATATGTAACCTTTTTGTGGATCTCAAAACTGGATTAAAAGTGGACCCTAAAAACACCAAGCTATCAATTAAATGGTGCACAAATGATGCAATACGTGACCACTTTTGGGACAGTTGGTGGTTGGTTTTTGATAGACCACCCCACAACATTTGGATGTCCCATTCTATCTCTTAAGAAAATTGTATGCTAAATTTTTGCTCGGTCACAAGGTAAACTATTGGAGCATGAGACCAAACCAGGGTGTAGGCTTAGGAGCTCCTTAGGATAGGCCATGGGAACACTGGGTGAAATCCCACACATATATCCCCTCCCCCCCAAATTTTACCACATCCTACAGTGCAACATCCTGATGTTATTACTAAGGACAACTCACAAACTATTAGAGGCATTCACACCTTGAGTGATCTACTGGTTAGGCAGAGTGTGGCGTTGTTTCCTCCTCATACTGATGATTCTAGCCCTTCCACATCCTCCATGAGCTCACATGTTTGTATGTCCCACAATTGAATTATGTGCAAGAATTTATGCTTGGTTCCCTTGAATGATAGTGATTCATATGACTACATCTTTGAGGTGGATGATACTACGCAACACACTAAAGACACTAAAGCACCTCATGGAGATGTGCATCACAGGAGAGACGAGGATGTGAATGTAGAGCCATGGACTCCTACTTTTACGATAAGAGTAAACAATTAACTTGTTACATTGTATTTAATTTAAACATTCATATTTTTAGTAGAATTTACTTATAATGATTGCCCACTCATGTTATTTTATGTGTTCCATTTATGTTCAGTTTATGACAGAGGAGGAGATGACACATGTGGAGGGTTCCATGCTTTCGGCCATTTCATTTGGCCTTGTCACTTCCACAGTACATACATTTTAATGTACTCATTAGTTTCCTTTTTATAATAGTATTGTAGACACCCTAAAATGAACATACTTGTGACCTTACATTAAAAACACTAATTTTCATCTATTAATTAATAGTTTTTTAATCATTAATTAATCATCTATTTTCTTCTAATTTTATTCCCGAAATCATCTAATCAAATCCCCAAAAGTAATTAAATAATTAATTTTAATTAATTAATTAACCTTAACTTATTAATCTCCATTAATTAATTAAATTCAATTTCCTAAAGTTTAAATTTAAATATTTAAACTTATTAATTAATTCTTCTAATTAAATTAATTTTATTAAATTAATTTCATTTCATTCAATCATTCAATTCTAAACCAAAAAGAATTCAATTATCTCACATGTTGAATACTTTAATTACAAAAATTAATTAAATATTCAATTAAATCCTTTCTTTAGTTCAAAAAAGAGAACTCTTGATCAGATCTCTAATTGCATGAATTACTCCACCTACCTCTTCAGTTGAAAAAGGTAACTCCAAATTACCTCTTCAGTTCAAAAGGTAACTCATAATCAATTCTTCAGTTAACCAAACTTTATCTCCGCTCTCCAAGTTGAGGAGGTGGAGTTTACTGATGGCTTCTCCAGTTCCCTTTGATCTCAACCGTTCATCCTCTAATCTCTGGGATTGATCTCAACTGTTCATATCATTTCCATATTCTATATAATCAACCCTTCATAACTATTTGAAGGATCTAGGATTTCAACCTTACGTGCATCATTACTCTGTCAGATTGGTTCAACCATCAAGCCTTCTTGCGGGGTATGTGCACCAAGTTGTGAACCAAAAAAGTGGACACATGTTTTAAAAAAATTCAAATTTCAAATAACCTGATCAGGTTATTGGAATTTAGAAATTGTACTAGGCTTGGTAACCAAGCCTAGACAATATTATTAAAAAACTATATCTTTCTCATAACTCGATCGGGTTCTGAGATGTTTAAAATAACCTAATCGGGTTCTGAGACGTTTCTAGTAACTCAATCAGTGGAGGAGGGAAAAGACACATCAAAACCCAATTGTACTTTGAATCTAAAACAACATTTCTTCAACAATTTTCACATTTTCAAGCAATGGCGCCCCGTAACAAAGGTATGTTTTATTATTTATTATTTATTATTTTTTTGCATTTGTAATTAAATTAGGTTATAATATTAATTTTTTGTTTTCTTTTATTAATTTCATATCAGATTCATCAAACAACCCAAGAAGAGGAAAAAGAAATGAAATACCGCCCCCCGTAAACTCTCCTTGAAATTCTCCTCGTCCACCACCATCACCACCCGTAAACCCTCCTCAAAATTCTCCTTATCCACAACCACCGCCACCCGTAGACCCTCCAGATGTGCTATTAGATCATGTAAATGCAACATAAGAGGACCTCGTGCAATGCCTTAACCAAAATAGTGCACAAATTAATATATTAGTCAATAGTTTGAAGGCTTCCAGTCTTCAACATCACTCTACCCTCGCCACTACATTAGAAAATTGTCCAATAGTGCAAATGAGGTGTCGCAAGAGGTGACAAAATGGGGTTCATGGAGGGATAGGTTTCATACATATTATGCTGATGGTTTCTCATATGAGGATGTGAAAATAAAATGCATACAAAATCGTGACATATGTTCCCTTTTGACCAATCCTAATACTAGTAATTCCCTAGAAGATAATACAAAATAGTTTCCTATACATTAGTGTGCTCATAGGGGGATGAAATCAGGTTTTTGAGATAGGTGGTACATAGTATTTGACCAACCACCTTGTAATAATAATGAGGTGCCTTTATATTTTTTGAGGAATCTATACAGTGAGTTTATCCTCGGCGAGAAGCTGAATTACTTTGACTTTCGTGAGTTCCAAGGTAGAGGGAGAGGTTGTGCGTAGGATATACCTGAGGCACATAGGATTACCCAACCATAAGAGAGGAGGTGTATTATGAGAAAACCCCTCATTCATTTTGTGGTCCCGGTAGTGGTAAAGGTGTCTATGGATATACAAACTCTTCATGCAGCTACATCATTGATTGATCTCATTATCTAGCATGGCACTTAGTTATTCAGAGGAGAGGATGGATCAGTTCCTACGCCACCTCCATCTTCATTAGATGTGCCATTAGGATCATCCCATCCTGTGTCATCTCCATTATCATCAGATGCACCATTAGGATCATCTCATCCTGTGTCAGCTCTATTATCATCAGATACAATTGTCGGGTCAGCCCAGCCCATTGAGCATATTTGCATCAGTTGTAATGGTATATGTGATGGGGTAGATAGTCAGGTGAGTGAGGATGGTTTGACATCCCATTCATGTGTACATTGTGGGAGAAGATGTCAGGCATCCACTACTAAGGATATGGCCCTCAAAGATGATCTATTTTTAATGGTGTATGGTACAAATGTGACACAGGTTTGTTTAAATTTGTGTTTTGACATGTTATTTTAGTTAACAACCTAAATCTGTTATAAGTAAATAAATTTCTATGTATAGAAGAATCTAAATTGATACATGAATAATATACATTGCAGGGTGCAACTGGTGGTACAAGTACACTAAGGAGTGCTCATTCTAGTAGATGTGGATAGGTAGCTCAAACACCTGAGGTAATGTTTTATAAATATTCATAAAATAGAATAGTACGTTGTTTTCAAAATATCATATCTTAATAATTTGTATGGTTGTAACTTAGTGTGGTCAAAGAATTAGTGTATGTTTGTTTTCTATTGCTTTATGGTCAAAGAATGTGTTCTAATGTAATTCAACTCAAGTAATTCATAAAATGATGGCTCTCCCTCAAGGAATTAGGTTGAATGCAAAGGATTCAATAGAGATCCCTAGCTTTTGGTAACCTAGACATCATACTTTTGAACAATTTCACTTCCTTGTGTAGCCATCATGACTCAAACTGATTTGAACTCCCGCCCTCCATCCTTAGACTCAATTCAAGCAATGTTGAAATCATACATAGACTCATACCCCAACCAATCACTTATTGGCTTCTGAATCAACCTTGAACATCATATGGAACATCCAACCATCATTCTTTTACTCTTATTTCTTGTTCAAAATCATGAATACAATCTCTGATTGCTCACTAATTGTGAATGTCCTCAATCCTTCAATACGCCTCCATATCCTTCTGAAGAATCCCAACATATAGCTTCTAAGACACCCCAAGAACCCCTCAACTTATCACAAGGTCCTTATCCTATCGCTCAAAGCACATTCACTTGCTAGTTCAGTAAACTCTACTCTCTGGCATTTCACTGTCATACTAGGACAATCCCCATATACTAGTCTATATCTTCACCATAGAAAAGAACCCGTCTACACCCTAGGTTCATAAGCACCCCAAATATTTTCATCACTACCCATACCACCTAATCTCAACCTAAAAGAACTCCAAATCCCCCCATGCTAAGGGTAAACACACTAAAACATACTCACTGCCAGGCTACAATAGTCCTATTACCTACTGCAAAAGTGGTCCTAACCTCTGACCTCCACGAATACAATCTGGACCATCCTTCTCTAATTGTGACTAAAAATTTGTTAAAGAATAGTCTTATATGTGAAAGAAGAGAAAAATTTATATTGTAATAATGGTTTGTAAAATTTGCTTATAAACTTGTGATAATAGAGTTTTGGAGCATAAGCATTTGTGGAATTCAAGTGAATCATAATCTTCATTGTAAACTATTTATTATATATTTATTTGGTGTTTTATAGGGCTTATCAAGGGCTCAGATTTCTCATATTGATGATGCCACCCTTTCTGCCATTGATGTTGGCTTACAGAGCTATGTGGTATCATATTTTGCACACCTCTTGTTTATAATTTTAATTGAACCCATGCGGTATCATATTATTTCTCTTATGTTAATTTTATTTTTTTTATCCTACCCCACCAAGCTCGAGGTCTTTAGGAAAGAGGAAGCAATCATCAAGGATATTGAAACAAAAAAGGTAATTAAGTCCAATTTAAGTATATTTTTTGAAATGTATTATGAACATTTCAATGTAGTCTATATTGATGAATGCACTTGACTTGTTTATTGTATACATGTAGAATCAATTGGGTTTCACTGAACTAATGAATGCCCCAGACACTGTTGATGTTTAGGAGAGGGAGGAGGTAACATGTTTTCATATTTACTTTCAATTTTCATTCTTGTTTGTTCAAAATATTTTAGAAATCATGTTCCTCTATTAGTATGTCATTTCTATGAATTTTCATACAGGAATTGGTCATAGTTGCCTCAGATGAGGTGAACCCTTCTCCACTTCCTAGGGATCCCTTGCCTAGGACAGGAGATCCAGCTGTGGTATGCATTCTCTTTTTAGTCCATACATTTTTTTATTTTTTAGTATTTCTTGTTTATAACATGTATTTTTTATTATTTATTTTTTCTGTTATAAGACCCTTCACCACTGCCCATCCTCCTCTACCTTGCCATTTTTCTAGGATTCCCTCTCACCCACGATGGAGCCCAATTCATTTATCATTCAACATAGGAGATCCCACTGAGGCTTCGGTATGCATTTGTATTATCTAGTGTATACATTTTTTGCATTATCTAGTATTTCTAAACTATAACATCTTTTCTATTTTACCATACAGGAAAAGGTCCAAACTAATTCATCAATGGTTTTGGCTCCCTCCAGCACAGGAGTTCCAACTCATGTTGTGGTATGCATTTTGTTTTTAGTCCATGCATTTTTTATTTTTTAGAATTTCTTGTTTATAACATGTATTTTGTATTATTTATTTTTTCGTGTTATAGGACGCTTCACCACTTCTTGTCCTTCCTCTACCTCGCCATTTTTCTAGGATTCCCTCTCACCCATGATAGAGCCCATTTCATTTATTATTCAGCCCAAGCATAGGAGAAAGAGATGAGGTAATCAATAATTCAACTGTTAACAAATTACAGCCCAATATTTATTTATTTTGATATTATTTTGAGATAAGATATATGGCTTAGGAATTGAATTGTTCTTGTGCAGAGACTTAGTAACCCAAGTGTTGTTGTGAAGAAGCTCAATTTTGATGATCCATCATAGTCATAGATATATTGAGATATTGTATAGATGTAGTCGTGGTCATTGAATGACCAAATTTTGTATATATATATATGTGTGTGTGTGACATTTGTACATTGTATATATCAACCTGGACATAGTTGATGTCACTTTTTTTAGGTACATTTCTAGTTTTCCTTAGTCTTGCTAAAGATTTTGGTTCCCAATGTTAGTTATGCCTAAAAATGTCAAAGTCTGTACCATTGTACCATCAAATTTATCTGCAAGTGTCTGAAATCCAAGCAGTACAATGCAAAATGGTTGAAAAACATAAACCCTAGGTTACTTGTGTCTTTTTTGTGCAAAAACCCTAGACTGTCATAACCTGGTTCTAATTTGAAGTTACTTTTGTCAAGTAGCTTAAGAAGTTTTAAGTCATGTGCGTTTTAGTCATTACCTTTATCTCCTCATCTCACAATCAGAACCAAATATTCTTTATGGTCTAGAGACTTGGCACAAGCTTTTATCTCTTAATATCAAGGAGTGGAATATGCTCTAATACATTCAGAGATTAAGCGTAGATGGTTGATCTTGATCTCATCATGCAGTTGGTGCACGATCGCTAGACAGATATGAAGTTGGCTCAAAGATTCAAAGACTTAGTGACAACCGTGGATGCAGTTTCAATCATGTGGGTAGTGCTAGATCTCATGAATTAACCTCAGCTATAAGAATTATTCAGTGATTCGAAGATAGCTTAGTCACTTAATCTCATAATCTGGCCTGAGGTCAAGAGAGAGTTTACTTTATGCTTTGTCACGTGATCTCCAGAAGAAATTAGAGTTAAGAGATTCATTGTGAGATTCAGCAAGGATCGTTGATCTTTTTCTAGATGAGTGGTTGGTGCGTGATCTCTTAACAAATGCCAAGATCAAGCTTTTTTTCAGCAATTAACTGATAGCCATAGATCTTTTTTATCCTTTTTTTGATCGTGTGGTTTGTGTGTGATCTCCAAATAAACCCCAGTGTTAGTAGAACTTTCAGTGACTTGGAGATAAATCTTGCCGCGTAATCTCTAGATAAACCTGTGGTTGAGACTAGGTCAAGTAAAGTTTATTATGAGATTCAGAGATAACCTGGTCACGTGATCTTAGAATGAAAATATGGTAAGCAGATAGTCTCGAGATTCAATGCAGATCGTAGGATCAAAGTAGAATCAAGGGTTGTCATGTAATCTCAGGAAGAATTAGTAAAGTAAAAAAAGATTCAGGGACTTAGCAATGATCATTGATCAAGAAAATATTTGAGGGCTAGCACGTAATCTCTAGATTAAACCCGAATTACAAGAATTATTCAGCGACTTAGAGTTTTATTCATTCGTTGAATGTCCAAATGAACCATGGTCAAGAATGGTTAAATCAAAGCCAAGTCAGGTTTTCAATGAGTAAATCTGGACCGTTGATCAAGACAGAGATGTGTGTCTAGTGCTAAATCGCTAGAAAAATTCAAAAGGTCATGAATTATTTAGTGATCAAGAGGTAATCAGCTAAGATACAAACACATGTTTAAGTGGCTCATCAAATCTGTGGTGTTTTTAAAGTCTCCAAATAAACCCAAAGTTAGATAGATCTTTCAGCAATTTAGAGATAGCCTTTATCTCTGAATCTCTAGACTTGACTAGAGTTAGTCCAAGCATTATGAGATTGTGAGATAGCCTTTGGTCATGTAATCTCAGATGAAATTGGAGTTAAAGACAAAGATTGTGAGACTCAGTCCAAGCCGTAGATTAAAAGAAAGATCAAGAGTGGCTGCGTAATCTCTAGATAAAATGAGCAAGTACAAAATGATTTAGAGGCTCAGTGCAAGGCGTAGATCAAGATTTCATTGTGTGGTCTGCGCGTGATCTCTGAATAAACTCAAGGTTAAGTAAAACATTCAGTGACTTAGAGATTTTCTTAGTCGCATAATCTCTAGATGACTTAAGGTCAAGTTAGAGTTAAAAGCTAAGTTGACAAGATAAGATCTGAACTGTTGATGTGATCTAAATCTTGCAGTGTGCATGTGATCTCTTAATGGACCCAGGGTTAGTCAAAATTATTATCAATTTAGAGACTTAGTTATCTCTAACTCTCCAGATAAACTCAGAGTCAGAACAAAGTTATCTTTTTTCCTTGTCGCGTGATCTCTGAATAAACCTAAGGTTAAGATAAAATCTTAGAGACTTAGCGAGGATCATCGATCTCATATCAGATGAATGACTAGGGCTAGATCTCCAGATGATACGTGAGTTAAAATTTTATTCAGCGACTTGGCAGTTTCCTTTATCTCTGAATCTCTAGATGTGATCATGGTCAAAGAAAATCTTAGTAAATTTTATTCAGCGATTCCAAGATAAGAAGAAATGAGCTACCCAGTGTTAAGAAGTAAACCAAAGGCAGGGTAAAGTTAAAATGAGTGGCCACTGCGTGATCTCAGAACAAATTCAAAGTTAAGAAGATTTTCTAGTGACTTAGCGAGAATCGTTGATGAAGAAGAAGATCTGTGGCTGGCACTAGATCTTGTGATGTAACTAGGGTCAGAGAAAATTCTCAGTGACTTGGTGATGAAGCAGTCGCATAATCTCTAGATAAAATATGGTCTGAGTATGGTAAAATATTAAGGATTTATTCTCGTGCCATGTCAAGGAAATAAATATAAAAGGCAAGGCTATTAAAGATAAAATATTATGATAGAGTACAAGTAGTCCACTGAGCTATGAAAAAGAAAGAAAAGAAGGCCAACCAGATCACGTATCAAGCCTTTTTACATAAAATAAGGTTTTAAAACTAAAAAATCACTCATGACTCTTCCAAATAGGCTTTTCAAATTTGATTACCTGTCAACTTCAAATGCCACAGCTAGGAGAGAATTAATATCAAGATATGTAGATTTATTGCAGAAGTGATTGAGCAATGGTTTCTAGGTTCTCAACTAGACTGGTGCATTGAATTTTAAATGATAAATAGATGTAGCCTTTGTACATTTAAGTTACCAATGTTTTCAGAGAACAGAGCGAAGAAATTGCATAAGTTTTAGAGCAATTGTGAGAATAAGCTTGTGTATGAGAGAAAAATTATCCAGAAAACCAGTAAAGTTGAGTCAAGCAGGACCGAGCAGGGTTTCAGCCAGTGGAGGAAGCAAAGATGCAAAGGAAGAATAGAAAGGAAAGAGGAACTTCTTAGATGGATTTTTTTCTCTATTTCCAGGAACAAATCAGAATAAAAAGGTAGATGATGAGTCCTTTACTGATGGCATGTCTAATTGTAGGGATCCCAACACTCAAGGGTGCTCTAGTTTTTATTTATTTAATTATTTCTATAGAAATAAAGACAGGCAGATCCTAGTCTCAAACCATTGGACATTAGTTCTTGCTAAGATAATTATCCCAGATGTCTTCGTGGATGTTGACCTATTGATAACGTTAGCCAAAAAATATGACCCTACCTCTAAGACAATCAGAAAAAGCAATGAAACAAACTTAGTTACCTTGGATATGACATCCTTCATGAAATCCTTTGGCATTTACCATGCCTTTTCCACAAAGAATGATTTGAAAAAATTACAGATAAATACACCACAGAGGTTAACATAGTCAGCAATTTGGTCCATAATCATGTGCCTAGGTCTAACAGGAATTATGTGGCCCCAATGCCTTCTTCGAAGGGTGAACCCTATGAATTTAAAGTCCTTTTTGTTTACATGAAAAATACAGCCTATGGGCTATGTATGGTACTAGGCATAGATGGACACATTAAGAAGTTTACTGCAGATTTGTTGTTGATCATCCTAGACATTCAAATCTCCTGCTCCAACATAGACTTTGAGTACATCCAGTATGTCAATGACAGAATGCATTAGGGCTTGATCAGTATTTAGAAGAAGGAAAACCCCAAATTCATGCATTATTCTCTCTTAATGCATTTGATTTTATACTTCAACATTGACAACATGAATATAGGGATGTTAAGACCTTGGACTCTTTTCTAAGGCCAACCAAACCCCGTACAGTTATGGATTAGGGTTTGGAACTACACTTCAAATGAGAATGAATTTTGCGGCTTTGAGAATTGGATTGTACATCCACTTCTAGAATTAATGGGCCTTAGTGTAGCTAGACTATCAGTCAGAGCACTTTAACTTCTAAGACCTTTCCAGTATGTAGAAAAATGGCTAGGAGATCACAATTGGGGTGACTTCTATTGTGAGAAAACCTATACCTTGATTAGGGTCTATGGATTTTTCCAGCCCCCATAATACTTCCAAATTATCTGCCTCCAAGAGTGTCTATAATGAAGTTTATTTGGAAGTTGATGTGGATAGACAAGGAGCATCTGGCTCATCACAGAAAAGACACTTTTACACCTAGAAAAATCAAAGTGGTTGACTTTACCATTGGGAAAAGGGCCATGGATGCAGTGAATAAATGGCTAGGCCAATACAGGATGAGAATGGCCTTGTATAGGTATGTAGATCTAGAAGGTTTTATTAAAAGTTCTAAAAAGATGCTAACCCCAAGTATCAATGCTATAAAAGAGCATGAAGATTGTGTGGAAAAATATCTCATCAAAAACATCTTGGATGATGATGAAGTAGCAAGTACCAAGACTTAATATACTTGGATCAAGAGATGAAGAAAAAAGGAATCCATTTTGGAGGTTTCTTCCCAGATTTGTTTCAAATGCAAAGACTCACTAAGATGATTGAGTCATATCATACGTTATATAATCAACTTGAGGGACAGATTAATGAAAAAGAGAGAGGCCCTGAGAAACATTCATCCTCTGAGTATGAAGAGGACAGCGAGGGAGGGTATCTAGTAGAAAACCCTCCTCACATGAATCAGCCACCAACAGTGGAATAGAGCATATAAGTTAATCTTATAGAGGTCCTTGATACTGAGGTGACAAATGAGCCCCCAATAAAAATAACAGAGATTAGAACAAGGGGAGACCTCTCAAGCAAAGACACAGGACAATAAAAAGGATAAAGTGAGTGCCTTAATTACTGGTGATAGGAAATATCACCATCAGTTGAGGAAGAAGATCAGAGAAGGGAAGAAATAAGAAAAATATATCCAAGAAGAAGTTGAGTTGCCTCTCCAACTATGCCAAGATGAAACATAACTCCATCAAGAAGAATTCCTAAGTGGTGATGCTTTCATCAAGACTCATGAATTTAAGAATTTCTTGATATGGAGAAAGAAACATGAAGCAGGAGCACAGTTGCAATTGACAGTGGGAGATACTGTGCAAAGTGAAGCCCTACAAGATTTGAAAGATTATGACCCTAAAAATAAGACTATAACACCTGGGGAGGATAGAAAATTAGTCAAGTATAGTGGAATGTTTCTTGTGCCTGGGTGGTATTTTGCCTCTACTTTTATAATTGATCAAATCATAAAGCAACCAAATGCCAACTTGTCTTCTGAGACACAAATTGGGGAGATGATCAGGGGATGTGGATATGAGCCAATATCCTAGACTCTACCCATGTGGTATTTGGCACCAAGGACACAAAAGCCATCCTTGGTTAGTGTTGAAGAGAAGATGGATGAGGATAAGATAATTTGAACAGTTTAGAATACTGCTAAATTACAGATATCCTAAGTAGTCACTGAATTTTCCCATCTTAATTAAGAAAAAATAGAGCAACTCTCTACAAGGTATGCAAAACTTTTTGATGAGTCAGTTGCTGTGATTAAGGATAGATAAAGATGCTTGATTAAAATCAAGTCATTCAGGGGAAAGTGGAGGTATTGAATAATAAATTAGAAGAGGCTCCCAAAGCTCTCCCCACTCTATCCAATGAAGTTGTATCTATGTAGACAAACACTACTGAAGAGTCCCCACAGGGAACAGAGTAGCCACGCCTAGATCAGGATGAAGTGGCTTTAGATGCCTTATTGAATATCTTGCAGCACAGGGTGGAAATATTAAAGGGAAAGGTTGACTTGGTGCACAAGGCCAATAGAAATTTACCTAGCTTAGAAATAGAGGTAAAGGGCCATATAGAAATTTTGGATCCATATTTTGGCACTTGGTCGAGCAGGGGATCACTTTTTGAGAGACTAGAGGCACTGCAGCCACATTCAGGCAAGGGTCAATATGTTTGGCCCAGATTAGAGCAAGTTTATCCACCAATCAAGGAACAAGATGATAAGATAAAGTTTTTTGAAGAATGGAGGAATGTGTTTGATAATCTACTACCTAAGAAAGAGTTATTCCTGATAGATGATAATGTCCTAGACATGGACAGATTCAATAAATCCTTGGATGAAGCCTTCAAAGAAAAAACAAACTTTGTTAAGTTTGTTGTTGATGTCAAGGATATAACTAATTCCAAATGGGAGAGGAAAATAAACAAGTTACAAAGCTTACAAGGTTTCAATTGGCCTTCAAAAGCTGAAGTTACATAGTGGGATAATACCACCAAGCTGAAGAAAAAGAAACCATCAACTATTGACTTGGATGTGATAGATGAAGAGTAAAGTGGCACCTAGCACCTGATCAATGAGCTCAGGGATGGTAATAATAAAAAAGAATAGTGTAATTTATCCTTTATTGTAAGTCACTAGGTCTCATAACAACCTCAAGAGGTTACCCATAATATCCGTGGACAAAGGTGCCAACTGCTAAGGATTTGGAATCATTTCAAATCAGTTACTCAAGTATTTCTTCTCCACCGACTAAAGATGTAGCTGTATTTTTGTCTTTTAGTAACTTTTAGGTTTTTCTTAACTATCTAAATCTTGTTGCATCCTTTCTCTTTAAGGATTCCAAGATGGCTAGTGCTAACTATATATAGCTAGTTGTAAGATATTGTAAACGATGGAGAATTCTGTTTGAGATTTACTTCTGGCAGCCAGTTGATTTATGTTTGTCATTGATGACAACATATAATATACATCAGTGTTCTATATGTACTTATCAAAATGATTCTATTAAGACTTGCGTAGTTATATTCATGTTTTAGACATGCTTTGGATGCTTTTTTCATACACGCAGACTCAGATATGAAGTTTTAGTTGAGTTGTGTAATTCTGTTAGTGGCAGTTACAGTTTCTAGAGTTTATCTGTACTGAGCTGATGTATTAGCATTGGTTCTTGAGTTTCACCTATCTTTAGGATACACGTGTTTATATTCATGATTATTTATGAGTTAACAATGTTTGGTTAAGAGCGCTTGTCATGTTTCATCCGGATCATGATGTTTGAGATAATTTGGTGGAGCCGACTTAGTGAAGCATCGTGTCTGTTCAGTTCATGTTGCGTGATCTTAATCCTGATTGCGTGCTTAGTTAAGCCAACAAGGAAGTTGGTAAAGTGTTTCCCACAGCCTTCGTGACCTTATACTTTAAGGAAGATACTTATAGTAGTTCATTTGTGAACGCTAAGTGTGAATGATAAGAAAAGAGACAAAAAAAGTACAGAGAAGAATATCAATTGTGTTTCATTCATCAAGGATCTATGTGAAGAAGCAGTGGAAGATTACATTACATTAGAAATGATCAAGACAACAGGTCTACTCTATAGTTCATCATCAGATATAGTGCACATCTATTCTATAGAAGGTTGTAGCCTTCACCATTGAAGCAATGAGATTTGGATAGTGAGTCCTCACCCTTAACAAGGTTATTTGTAAAAGACTCCTAATAGGGTCAGACCCTTAACCAGGTCACTATACTTATTGCATTGTAAAGAACAACTCCTAATAGGGTTGCAAGATCTTCAAATAGGGATTATTATAAACAAGTATAGTTCATTGTGGGTGTTAATTCCCACTGGGGTTTTTACCATTTGGTGTCCCCGTAACCAAATTGTGGTGTTATCTATTGTATTATCTGAATGTGCATTTACTTTATGGTATTCTAGAATTAATAAGAGAAAAGAATTAAATTAGCTAATAACTGATTCACCCCCCCTCTTAGTTAGCATTTGGGACTATTCTAACAATTGGTATCAGAGCCAAGTTCCTTGAAGAGAAATCTTAACATCTTAAAGGTAGATCATATGGCATACTTCAAAAAAGAGAGTCCTAAGTTCGATGGAGAGAATTATATGGATTTGAAGAACAAAATGATAACACATCTACAGTGTGTTGGTTTTGAGATCTTTGAGATAGCCACATAAGAAGTTTCTATTCCCTCTCTAAAAGACCTTGCAAAAGATGATGATACTGGTAAACAAAAGGATACATTCACAACTAATGCAATTTCCAAAGAAGCCCTTATAAGTGCACTATCTGACAGTGAATTCTCTCAGATCAAGAAAGTAGACAAGGCATACACAATATGGAAGTATTTAGAAGACATGTTTGAAGGAGACATCCGAGCAAAGAATGCGTGCAGGAAGACATGGAAAAAGAAATACAACAATCTTGAGATGTTACCTGAAGAGAACATCAGAGCCTACAATCAGAGGATAAATGAAGTAGTTTTTGGAATCAGAAACAATGGTGGAGAAATTTCAAAAGAAGACATAATGGACAAGCTGATGACTACATTGACAGTAGACTGAGAGAAAGATCAATATTCTAGATGAAAGCATGCAATTTTCAAAGGACTTCAAGAGAGAGACTTTGATCAGTAAAATCTCTATATTTGAGATATCAAGATTGAAGACTGAACCCAAAAGTGAAACAACTTTCAAAGCATCAATACATGGTAAGAAAACTTTACACATTTCTAATGAGAAAGAAGAAGTTGACGAAGAACTAGAAGAAATTATTGCCATGATTGCTAAAAGAGAAAAGAAAGGCAAAGGAAAGTATGAAGGACAACTTCCATTCATGTGTTTCTCATGCAACAAGATTGGTCACTTTACATCCAAGTGTCCCACAAGAGTCAAGAAGTTCAGATCTAATTACAAACCTAAATACAAAAAGGAATGCTACCATGCTGAAGGTGTAACAGATGAAGATTCAGGAGAGGATGAAATTGGATTTATTGCCCTTAAAGATATGGAAAAATTGCTTGAGGAAATGGACATTGAAGGAAAAGGAAGCACATGAGTTAGTCCTAATTTCTAAAGTAGACATCAGAACTGATTGGATCATTGACAGCAGATGCTCTCACCACATGATAGGTGATAAAAACATATTTGTTCATCTGGACAAGTACAAAGGTGGTATGGTTAGATTTGTAGATAACACTCCTAAACCTATCATAGACAGAGGATCTATCACCTTGGATGGAAAGAACAAGACAGATGATGTTCTGTATGTTGATGGCTTACATCACAACTTACTAAGTGTTGGACATCTACTTGAAAAAGGTTGTCATTTGGAATTCAAAGACAAAAAATGCATTATTAACAACAAAGAAGGAGACACGATTGCATTAGGCTCAAAAATAAAAGGTAATGTTTTTCAGCTCAATTCACATGTAAGTTTTTTTGTTGCAAAAGTGGATGACAGTTGGTTATGGCACAAGAGACTCTGTCATATCAATTTTGATAATATAGTAAAGATAAGCAATGTTAAGGAAGTTAGAGACCTTCCAAGTATTGCAAGACCAGTTGACACAATGTGCAAGGAATGTGTTATGAGAAAGCATGTAAGGAGCTCTTTCAGAAGAAATCAGAACTCAGCTAAAAACAAATTAGACCTAGTGCATACAGATTTATGAGGTCCTACTCAAACAAGATCATACTATAGAGAAAGGTATTTCATTTTGTTTGTTGATGATTTTTCAAGGATGATGTGGGTTGCATTCTTAAAGGAGAAGTCTGAAGCCTTTGAGAAATTCAAAATATTCAAAGCCAAGGTTGAGAATGAATCTAGAATAAAACTAAAATGTCTAAGATCAAATAGAGGAGGAGAATTCACCTCTGACCAGTTTTATGAGTACTGTGAAGAACATGGGATCAAAAGACAATTGAGTGCTCCTAGAACCCCTGAACAGAATGGGATTGCAGAAATAAGAAACATGATCATACTTGATACAACATGCACTATGATGATTGAAGGAAAAGTTGCACACACCTATTGGAGAGATGCAGTCAATACAACAGTCTATACTATCAACGGAACACAACTAAGGCCTAGCGCAGATAAGATACCTTATGAACTTTGGTTTGGTAATGTACCTACAATAAAATACTTCAGAATCTTTGGCAGAAAATGCTACATCAAGAGAGATGATGGTGTTGGTAAGTTTGATGCTAGAAGTGATGAAGGTATTTTCCTTGGTTACTCTACTAAAAGAAAAACATACAGATGTTTTAATTTGAGATTAAAGAAGATAATTGAAAGTACTCATGTAAAGATTGATGAGAAGTTCATGGTTCAAGAGAGGTACTATGAATATGCACCTATGATTGAGGATGCACCCAGGCCTAGCAGTAAGGACACTGTTATTGAAGAAATGTTTGATTACATTGATGTATCATGTAATGAACCTGAATCAAGAAAAGAAGTATCATAGATTACAGATGAGGATGTCACACCAAAAGTTCCAAAATTCACATCTAGATACCATTCAAAAGGTGATATCATTAGATCTAAAGAAAAAAGTTTAACAATGGCTGAAGAGGTATGTTTACTTTCATAGATTGAACCTTTAAGTGTTGAAAATGCTTGCAAGGATTCTGATTGCCAGAAAGCAATGGAAGAAGAATTAGATCAAATAATAAAAAATGATACATGGGAATTGGTTCCTAAACATAGTGACAAAAAGGTGATTGGAACAAAGTGGGTATTCATAAATAAGATGAATGAAGATGGTATAGTGGTCAAAAACAAAGCAAGACTAGTGTGTAAAGGATATGCATAGAGGGAAGAAATAGATTACACTGACACATTTCCCCCTGTGAGCAGACTAGAAGTCATTAAGTTATTCTTGGCCTATGCAACATTCAAAAACTTTAAAGTATACCAAATGGATGTCAAATCAGCCTTTTTGAAGGGTGACTTGAAGGAAGAAGTCTACATAGAAAATCCTAAAGGATTTAATCTATCAGATAAACCAAACATGGTATGAAGATTGAAGAAAGCACTCTATGGACTTAAATAAGCCCCAAGAGCTTGGTATGAGAGACTAGATGGTTATCTTACCAAGATTGGATTCAAGAAAGGAGAAACAGATTGCAACTTATTCATAAGAGAGACACCTGATGGAATATTATTTGTTTCCATATTTGTTGATGACATTATCTTTGGAGGTAATGACAAGCTTAGTGTAGAATTTGTAAAACAAATGTAGAATGAACTTAAAATGAGCATGATTGGTCCTATAAAATATTTTTTGGGATTGAATGTAAAGTAGAAAAATAAAGGAATATTCATAAATCAGTCCAAATATGTGAAGGAAATATTGAAGACTTTCAAGATGGAAGACTGTAAGCCAGTATGCACTCCTATGATAACAGGAAGCAAGATTTCTAAAGAGGATGATTCCTCAGCAGTTTACAAGACATTGTACAAGTCTATGATTGGAAAAATTATATATCTTACTCAATCTAGACCAGACATATCTAATGCATTTGGCATTGTTGGTAGATTTGCAGCTGAACCCAAGCAGAATCACCTAATGGCAATAAAGAGAATATTCAGCTATCTAAAGGGAACTATAGACTATGGTTTATGGTATCCTAAATCAGAGAATGTACAACTTCATGTATATACAGATGTAGATTGGGTAGGTTGTATTAATGACAGGAAGAGTACTTTAGGAGGAGCAGTATTTCTTGGAGATAGGTTGGTTTCTTGGATAATAAAGAAGAAGAATTGTATCTCTCAGTCAATAGCAGAAGCTGAATATGTTGAAGCAGCATGGAATTGTTCAACAATGGTTTGGAACAAGCAGATGGTTAAAGATTTTGGTATTCAGGTTGATTATCCTATTTTTATTCACTGTGATAACACTAGAACTATCAACATGTCCAAGAACCTTGTGATGCATGCAAAGACAAAACACATTGAGATCAAATACCATTTTCTTAGAGAAAAAGTTGCAGACAAAGAAGTAAAATTGGACTATGTGGGCACTAAAGAACAGTTGGCAGATATTTTCACAAAACCTTTATCAAAAGATACTTTTGCGTATCTCAGGGAGAAGTTGGGATCAATTCCCTTTCCTGAGTCTGATTAGATAAAGTAGCAAGTACATCAGTCCATGGTGACTGATGAATGGTTGACTACTCTAATTCTGGAGTAGTACCTATGCCTATTTTTTTATGGCACCCTTTTCCATTGATGTCAAAGGGGGAGTATGTAGTAAGGGGGAGCATATACTCTGGGGGAGTATATAATCATGTAACTTAAAAACACAGATAGAGGAACTGCAGAATTATAGAATAATCTTTGATGAGGATATTGAGAAGATTGTAAAAGGAAAGAGGACACCATGTGCTGAAGATGTTTGTAATATCATATGTTTCCATCAATGTCAAAGGGGGAGATTGTTATAGATTTACTTCTGGCAGCCAGTTGATTGTATGTTTGTCATTGATGACAACATATAATATACAATAATGTTCTGTATATACTTATCAGAATGATGCTATTAAGCCTTGCATGGTTATATTCATGTTTTAGAATGCTTTGGATGCTTTGTTCATACACGCAGACTCAGATATGAGGTTTTAGTTGAGTTGTGTAATTTTGTTAGTGGCAGTTACAGTTTCTGGAGTTTATCTGTACAGAACTGACATATTGGCATTGGTTCTTGAGTTTCACCTATCTTCAGGATACACATTTTTATATTCATGATTAGTTATGAGTTAACAATGTTTGGTTAAGAGCACTTTTCATGTTTCATCCGGATTGTGTTGTTTGAGATAATTTGGTGGAGCTGACTCAGTGAAGTGTCACGTCTGTTCAGTTCATGTTGCACAATATTAATCCTAATTGTGTGCTTAGTTAAGCCAACAAGGAAGTTGGTAAAGTGTTTCCCATAGCTGTCGTGACCTTATACTTTGAGAAAGATACTTATAGTAGTTCATTTGTGAACGCTAAGTGTGAATGATAAGAAAAGAGACATAAAAAGTACAGAGCAGAATATCAGTTGTGTTTCATTCATCAAGGATCTATGTGAAGAAGTAGTGGAAGATTACATTACATTGGAACTGATCAAGACATCAGGTCTACTCTATAGTTCATCATCAGATATAGTGCATATCTATTCTACAGAAGGTTGTAGCCTTCACCATTGAAGCAGTGAGCTTTTGGATAGTGAGTCCTCACCCTTAACAGGGTTATTTGTAAAAGACTCCTAGCAGGGTCAGACCCTTAACTAGGTCACTATACTTATTGCATTGTAAAGAAAAACTCCTAACAGGGATTATTATAAATAAGTATAGTTCATTGTGGGTGCTAATTCCCACCGGGGTTTTTACCATTTGGTTTCCCCGTAACCAAATTGTGGTGTTGTTTATTGTGTTATCTGAATGTGCATTTACTTTATGGTATTCTAGAATTAATAAGAGAAAATAATTAAATTAGCTGATAACTGATTCACACCCCCCCTCTCAGTTATCCTTTGGGACTATTCTAACAAATTCACTACTGCGAGGTAGATTTCTAAATTTTGTCTAGTTTCAAGCTTTTTGTCTCTCTGAATGTACTGAAGCTGAAATATTTTAATAAAATATAAATGGAAGTTCATATTTAACATCAATGATGTCTTCTTGAATTTATATTTATGTTCTTGTATGTTTAATGTGTAAGGCATTTTAAATGTACTGGTTACAAGGTAATTGTGAGGTTATTTGTGAGTTTCTTTCAAGGAGGGAATAACCCTTATAAATAGTTTTAGAAGGATAAATATTAGTGTGGGAATTTGATACATGGGTGTGGGAATGAGAAGGTGGTTTGTAAGGCACTCCATCTGAGTTTCATGTGTGTTTCAATTAATTAATTTTTGTGAATTTATGTTTCAATTGACTCTTTGCCCTGGATTAAGAAATGGTCTAGATTTTGATTAGTAGTTATCATCATCAAACTTAAATCTAAATAATCATTTACATTTTTGTTATTAAGAACTTCATGTTTATCAATTGTGTTGAATAATACAATTCATTTTGTTGATTCCTTAGAGAGAGAATCATTAGGTCAGCTTGCCCGAGTCTACAACTCAAATAGAAGAAGGATGAGAATCCTTATTTCATTGTTATTTTCCCTTGTCAAGTTCATGGTCTGGCTTGTTAATATCTACATTAGATTTGTCATATTCATTTACAAAATGTTCTGTCAATTGTTGTAGTAAGAGACAAGAGAAAATTAGTGTAATCCTTGATCCACCGAGAAATTTTACTGAGAAGTTGTAACTTGTAGAAGGTACACCACCTGAGTCTGTGGAGCTCAAAGAAGAAGGAGGATAAATCCTCATCAATTAGACTTTTACTTGTATGAATAAAAATTTTAGAATCTAAGAGTCAAGCATAATTTCTATATTGAGATTCTACAAGAAAAAAATCTAACAAAATGGCGACTCTACTAGGGAGGGTTGAAGTAAACCATGTTGAGTCTGTCCTAGATTTTCTAGTGCAACATCTTTTCAAATACTTGTGATCCAGTTCCAAGTTAACTAAAGCATTGGAGAGAAATGGGCTTTAGCATTAAGGTTTTGAAAGTTCAAAGAGACTAATCATCTATTGTTCCATTTCTTGACCAATTTAAATAATAATTATCCCATACTAGTTGTGGGTGGTGACTCTATACTCTGTGCATTCCAGTGTGATTTGCATATTGAAATATTGAAAATACTTGTCTAATTTAAAAATGAGTCACAAAAGAAAAACTAGATCTTACTATAGAGATAATTCAGAGAAAGATATAGGAGATGAGCTCCATACACCTAGAAGGAGACAATGGTCTAAAAGAGGTGGATCAAACCATAATTCCCCCAATACTTCAAAGGGGAGAATCGAAACCCATGTCCTTGAGAGAAGGTCACCCTCCTCTAAGAGTGCAGAGAAATCAAGGATAGTAGGTCCTTATAGAGATGACATGTATTTTGATCCTTTCAAAGATGGAGAGATGACAGATGCAGGCTTCTTCCCCACACAAGAAACTCTAGAACAACTAGGAGAGACATCTGCTGCTGAAACATCTTATGATTCTGATAAATTGAGAGAGGAAGTCCTAGCCTTGAGAATAAAGAAGCGTGAGAAAGAATTAGAGATAGAATATGCAATAAAAATGTGTGAGAAAGAATTGTATGACTTTTTAATTGAGAGAGAAGAACTCTTGGCAGAGACAAGGAGAAATGAGCTTAAGGCTAAAAGCCTAAATGAGGAGGTTAGGGGTCCAGACAAAGATTTTTTTGGTGATCTTGGAGCTTTAAGATAACAAGTTGCAAATAAAAAATTAAACTCTAACAAAGATGAGTTTGAAGGATAAGGAAATGTCATAAGGAAGTTGCACCCTCATGAGATTGAGAAAAATGCAAAGCTCAAGAAAAGTGATAAAGATGTCTCTGATAAAGGAAAGCAAAAAGCTATTGGCACAAGTATTAATGAACCTAAGCAAAGAAAAAATATCCCTGTAGGAATGTCTCAAGTTGACATAGAACTTGAACAAGCCATAAATGCTAAAGAAGATATAGCCAAGAAGCTAGAAAAGATGGATTTAGAGGATGTTGCAGCGGACATTAAGAAGAGGATATCTTTCTTGAATGCTACTACAAATACTACTACAAGTAGCTCCATGCCTGTTAATACTAGGAAAATGCAACAAATTCCACCAGGTGGTCCTAGTCCAAATGATCAACAGTCTAGTCTTGGTCTAAGTGCTCAAATCTCTAGTCTAAAGCAAGGATGACCTCAACATACTCAAAATCAAGGAGGTACAGTAGGACCAAGTGGAAACAATACTTTGGGAAGTTTACAAAGAAGACCTGTCCATTTGGACAGATACAAACCTCTTTTCTTTGATGGCACCCCTGGTCATCCTAACATGAACCCCAATGAGGTAAGAGACTGAATCCCTAGGTTCACAGGAAATAATGTCATAACCTGTGAAGAACATTTAGAAGCTTTCACAGAATAAGATTACTAATTTTGAAATAGAACATAAAGATGTTATTATGAATCTTTTTGTTCAGTCCTTGATAGAAGATGTCGGGGATTGGTTTAGGAATTTGCCTAATGATAACATAGCATCTTGGGAAGAATTTGTTAAATATTTTAGGGAACAATATAGAGAACATGTTAACTCTGGTTACATGTTGAATGAATTTAATAACATTAAGAAATTCCCTAATGAGTTGGCCAAGTAAACTCTAGGGGAGACATTTTTTCGCTTGTGAACCATCAAGAATGTTCCGGCGCAAGTCATACCAAAGTGTTCCCAAGGTGCACTAAGCCAAATTGGGCAAAGATTTTTGGAGAGCCATATCTCAGACCTCATGAGAGATATCAGAGATTTTTAAGGTGAACCAAGACCATCTTGGGAAGGCCTACAAGCACATGGCTCAGTTCTAGGAGATTCCACTCAGATTCCATTTGGCGGCCCGATCTCGGTTGGTGCAAAAAGTTGCATTGTTTCTTAGTTAAAATTTGCTCAATGGTGCATCTTTTAAACTGTTCATCATGGGACCAAACCATTAGATTTTTCAACTCCAGTTGGCTGGGTAAATGGTAGGAGAGACCTTTTTCTCTTAGAAACCATCAAGAACATTTCGGCCCAAGTTGGACCGAAGTGTTCCCAAGGTGCACTAAGCCAAATTGAGCAGCGATTTTTGGACAACCATATTTTGGACATCGTGAGAGATATCAAAGATATTTGAAGTGAAAAAGGACCATCTTGGGAAGGCTTAAAATAACATGGATCAGTTTTAGGAGATTCTACTCAAATTCCATTTGGCGACCCGATCTTGGTTGGTGCAAAAAGTTGCATTGTTGCTCAGTTGAAAGTTACTCAATGGTGCATCTTTCAAACCATTCATCATGGGACCAAACCATCAACTTCATCAGCTCTAGTTGGCTGGGTAAACACTAGGGGATACCTTTTTTTCACTTGCAAACCATCAAGAATGTTATGGCGCAATTCAGACCGAAGTGTTCCCAAGGTGCACTAGGCCAAATTGGGCAATGATTTTTAGAGATCCATATCTCAAACCTCGTGAGAGATATTAGAGATCTATGAAGTGCACAAGGGCCATCTTGGGAAGGCCTACAAGAACATGGCTTAGTTTTGAGAGATTCCACTCGGATTCCATTTGGCAACCCAATCTCGGTTGGTGCAAAAAGTTGCATTGTTGCTTAGTTGAAAGTTGCTCAATGGTGCATCATTCAAACCGTTCATCGTGGGACCAAACTGTTAGCTCCATCTACTCTAGTTGGCCGAGTAAGTGCTAGGGGAGACCTTTTTTTTCTTGTGAACCATCAATAATGTTTTGGTGCAAGTTGGACCTAAGTGTTCCCAAGGTGCACTAAGCTAAATTAGGTAGCAATAGAAGTAAAATAATTCAAACGTCCACAACGCATAACATATAACACCATAATTTTAATTGTAGATTATCTCTATTACTTTGGTTTGACATAATATTTTCAAGGTAATTTCTTTGGAAGAGAGAGATACATACATACATACAATACATGGAAAAGATATAATATGAAAATGAACATACATACAATGCATGACAAAGATACATAGATAAATACATACATAAATACATAATATGAAAATGAACATACATACATAAATACTACACATGAACCATTATTATAATTTAGAGAAACATGAGATATCCACTGCATGAGCCATTTTTATCATTGTAATGAATTGTAATTCACTCATATCCTCTTAGTTAAATGGTACATGGTAAACTATACAAATCAATCCATGGCCACTTTTATATACAATTTGATCTTCTTTCAATATACAAAATGTGGACCCTCAGTATATAAAAGTCAACCCATGGCCACTTTTATATACAATTTGATCTTCTTTCAATATACAAAATGTGGTCTCCAAATATGCATGTAGACCACTTCATCGTCATTTATGTTTACAAAAAAGAAAAGTTAGATTATTTTGCAAAATTTATATACAAAATTGTCAAAATAATTCTACCATTTTGTACAATGATTATTCATGATGGCCCAAAACTAATTGAGTAAACTTTCTGGATCAGATTTAACCCTTATTGTGTCATGTATTGCCTCGTGTTCAGATTCATGAAGTTTCCATAAATTCTTCTTACGAGGTCTACCAGTATATTTTATCAATTCAATATTTGTTGCAACAAGAAGGTTCAAGTAATGTAAAATATGTCTATGTGTCTCATAGTCCTGAAACAACCACTTGTTGAATTTTTAGATAGGGTACATGCATTTCATAGAAGCATAAATTAATACAAAATTCAACATATAAAGTGTAATAGAATGATGGTAAGAGGTCTCAAATTTGTCAAACAAGAAAACATTATATTTTGGTAGCGTACCTTCCAAGCCATGTCTCTATCACAACAATGGATCCTATTGGGTACTCAATACCCTCTCCATCAATGTTTGTAGTTATCAATTTCTTTTTGCCTTCAATACAATGACACAAAAAATAATCAGTCCCTTCCTCATTGTTCTCATCTAAAACAATTGCATATACATGACCTACAATTTATAGAGGGATAAGTTAACACCCTAAACACTAAACCACCTAATAAAATGATTTCAATTAGGTTCAATAGATTTCATCTCAAAATGAAGAATAAATTGAGAAATTGCATGGTTCAACTAGGTTGGATATGTGATCAAAATCTGTTGATGCTTCAAACTGGCTCAATTGTAGTGCTCTAGGAAGTTGATATGTATCAAGTGGTTGCAAAGGTTTATAAGACCATTCGTCAACCCACTCTTTTGATTCACATTCCTCACACAAAAAATGCATACAAGACAAGAAAAAACATGCCATTAACCACTATAAATACCCAATGATGTTGCATTTGAACTTCTAAATGAGTGCATGTCACTTGATCCTGTAAGTGTACAACAATCTAGATATTTTTCAATGTTAGACTCGCTTATCAACCAAAAAAATCTATTAACCATATACTTACCTTCATTACCTATTCCCATCGTAGAGTTGCACCATTGCACAATTGTTTCTTCATTTATTAACTCTGCACCACCTTCGTACTTCAATTCCTCTTTGGAAAGAGCTATTTTTACACATGCACCTGCACCATCATGCTCACCTTTTCCATGCTCTGCCTCGGTGAAATTCCAAAAGTGTTGAACACCAATTGTCACATGCATCCTACTGAACCAGTAGAACATCCTTGAATTATTGAATTGTGAGGTGCAATTGTCTGACCATATTATGTGTTGGTTGTACTCAATACCTCTTTCCCTTAAATTCTCATAGAAAAGTTTGAAGCAACCTTGCACAAACTCTGATGAATGTGTGTGATCGTCACTGTTGTAGAAGTGATACTCTCTTAAAACCTGTCTATCTGCGTCTATGCTATCATGTGCACACAAGAATGCTATATGTACAAAGATCGTCACTTGTATAGAATGGAAATACAATGCTCGCACTTCATTTTGAGGTTTAAGTGTATAATTCTTAGCAAAATCAACAATGGAGACAATAGTACCAAGGGGAAAAGTGTCCTTACATATCTTGAATTTCTCATCCAACCACCTAGCTCTATGTGAATGACGTATGTACTCATAAACTAGTTTCTCTTGAAATATCTTCATAAAATCAGCTACGTATATACCATTTTTCACTAACTCACACCTCTTAAGTTCTTTTCCATCTTTTAGACCATAAGTTACTATCTTGTATTTTCCAAAATAAACTAGTGTATTTCCAATATCATTTATGCTCTCTAGATGGTTGCATATCCACAACTTTCTCATACCACTAGATGCACTACAAGATCCATTCAAACACATCATCTTATAATAAATGCAACCATCATCTCAATTTCATAATACACTAGACATAAAATCTCTTGATGATGTAAGAGGTGCTTGAAGACCACATTCCAACAAAATAGTGTTAGTGTGAACAGTACAACAAACATGATGATATATATCATAATGCATGAAAAATTCAATATGTACCCTGCAACATGTTGTGTGTGTTGACACTTGAGAATTTAGTCCTGAATTCACGTAAATTCTCAAGGTGAACAATCAATACAAAATTCTCACACAGGGAGTATTTCTTGCCAAAATAATGTTAAAATTCAAATATGAAATATACTTTTCTTAAAAATTATTTACTAAATTAATTTCTAGAAAAAGAGTGGGGATCGAGAGTTGAACACTCGACCTCTCGACCCACCCTTTTTCCTATCCTAACTACCCGACTCTACCCCTACCAATTACTCTATGTTATTCCTTGAGAGTGTAAGTGTAAATAAAGGTATAAGTTAAAGATAATCTTATTTCCTTTTTGAAATAAATTATTAAGCGAATGAAAATAGTGTAGGTGATAAAGATTACTATGTTAGGGTTGTTATTGAATTTACACCTACCCTATGTAGAGTTATTTAAATGTTTTCATGAATTTAGGGTAAATGCCCCCTTTTTAAGGATGAATTGTAAAATCCTTTACCCTAATATTTTTAATATTTTTATAATTACATTGCACTATATTTGTAGATATATTTTAAAAAATAAATATAAATGCATTATGTATTATCTTGAAAATAAATTCATGTCATATTTTATCTAATGTTTTAAGTATTGTCTTATTAATGTGATTTCTTATGTTTTTTATAATTAATGTGGGTAACATATAATTAACATTTAATTTTTATTTATACTCCACTTTATTTATCAAATGCATTTATAAAGTATGACATGAATTTATTTTCAAATAATTATTAATTAATAAATAAATAATAATGGTCTTTATGAAAGCCTAATATATTATGAATGTAATGATTTTTAATTTTAGGTTTTAATATTATCTAATGTTAGGTGTTTTTGTGCAGGAAACTAAACATCAGATTATTATGCACAAACACCTAAAGTATAATAAATCAAACTTATTGTATGGGAAATGTATTTTCCCTAAAAACCATTTATATGGTTAAGTTTGTAAATTCTAGGGTTAATTGTCGGGATTAGGTTTTTATGAAAGGGTATGTCCTTTCATATGAAAATTTTGAAATAGATATAAATATTAGGTTATTTTAACTTTCAAAGATTAGAACAAAATTTTTGGAGAAAGACTCTATGTACAAATTGGATTCATACTACAATGTCGACTTCTGAAATACCAGTTTTCAATTAATAAATAAAAGATAAGTGCCTTTTCTTTTTCTACTTAATGTTATAAGTTTTATTGTTTCCAGTTAGTATTTAGATTTATCTAGCAATAGATTAATTCACTGTGTTGTATTCTCTTGGTTTCATATTTCTATTTTGGTTTAAAGTTTGAATAATCAGTAGATGGTTGTACTTATTGCATCTTCTTCTGATTCAATTGGTCTCTGTAATAGAGTTAAATTTGATTGAACTAACTTTGAATTCTAAATTGAATTATACCTCAAGTAGAAGCCTGTGGATTGATGGTCTTGTTCTATCTGTAGCAAGTTATTTTGAAAAGCGTCTTTGAATTGTACATAGGACTAAAGCAATCTTGACTCTTTAGCCCAAGCATTAATTAGGCACTGGTCTTGTTATTTGTTAGCATTGTAGTTTCAACATTATATTTAAAATTTTATTAATATCAAATCCATTTTTATATCACTATATTGTTAATATGTTTATGTTAATTATATTGTAATCTCATATATTGATTATTATTGATCTTTTAAAGCAAATTGCATAATTTAGATTAATTTATAGCTTTAGATTTGGGCCTACCAGCCCTGGTTTACTAACCTAAATTGCAGGGATTCAAATCAAATTAAAGATTGAATTCGTTAGTTGGTGAAAGCGGTCAGATATCAGAACCATCATTTTTGAGCCCCAATAATTGGCGACTCTATTGGGGACTTATTTTTAGAATTTTTTAGGATCTCTAGTTATGATTATAAATCATGACAATTTGGCAAGACTTTACAGGGAAGTAAGAGCTCAAAATAGTTATATATTTCCACACAGAAGTGTGGTGGTGACTCTACCAATTAGTTTCAATAAGAATTGAGAGGCAATAACATCCATGTGGGGAAGAAGGTCTCTGCACAAAGCAATAGACAACCATATTGAATTAGGTTTCAAAACTCGGCCAAGGAAAGTAAAAAATCCTGATCTAGAGATGATACCTATGGGTTTTAAACAGTCACCGAATAGACGATATGAGAATGAAGACCCTCAAAATAGCAGAAGTAATCAAAGCAGTGATAAAGACAATAGAAATCCTTTCTATTTGAACACTAATTAGTGCAATTATGAGAGTGAGGAGGAGGATGACGAGGTTGATATCTGAATACAGCAAGCAATTCAAAACTTTGCCAAACTTATTCCAGATAAGAAAAGACTTACAAAGAACTTTAGGAAGCAGCCAATTGACATTTTGGAATGTTTCAGACTGTGTAAAGATGATATCATTTCTCCACCAGATAGCATAATGGGGTCAGAACAAGCCAATGAAAGAGAGATAGCTGGGAGAGAAGAAGTAAACCGAAATGGCAAAGCGTCAAAATATACTCCCCCACATAAGAAGGATGTTGAGAATTTTTTAAACAATACACATACTAACCCATTATTTGATGCTGAACCTTTTGAAGACAATACATAGGCAAGAGGAAATGCCCAAAATAGTCATCATCAATAGTTTAAAAAAACCACACAACCCTCCTATTCTGTCACGCAGCAAAATGGAGGCTGCACACAAGGAAAAGCATGGGACAACTACCATGTGTGGGCCCAAGAGACAATTACGTAGCCAATAGAGGATCTTGCACAGCCCTAGGTTAATAAATAAAAGGGCTACACAACATATACACTATCTAGCACAGCATCATAAAGGTGATACACAAGATGAAATAGGAGATAATAATCACCATGCATGGGCCCCAGAGAGGATTATGTAGCCCTCCTATTGTGATACACAACATTATGGAGGCTACACCCAAGGGGAAATTAGTTGTAGTGATTGCACACGTGTCCTGAAAGAGGACCCCACGCAGTAGTATGGAAGTCACATTCAGCAGCAGGAATACTTCACGCAAGATGAGAGGAAAGATAAAGGAGATGCTAAATATAATAAAGGTTTTATGCAGTATGAAAGATCTACACTGGCCCAAGGAGATTCCACGCGAGCCCATAGGAGCACCATGTAGCCTGCTGACTACCTTACACAGCCCATTGAAGATATCAATCAATGTACGCAACATGATGATAGACACGGGCAAGGTAAAAAGGGAGTAAGTAATAAGTTTAATACGCAGGAAAGAAGGAAAGACAGAAATAATATCCAATAGCTTGAAATAAATACGCAACATGGAGAGAATAATGGTTATCATTTAAACATTAAAAATGATTAGTATTGCCATAGTGTGGAACAACACATACATGCACCACATCAGGGAGACCAACACATGCAAGGAGAACGTCATAATACTCAGAAAAGATATGATATGCAGCGAGATAAGGTAAGTATGGATCAAAAACATTACACAGTGCTACATAATAATATAAAGCGTGAAGATGATGATATACAGGGTAAAATCCAGGTGAGATTTTTCAACATACATGATAATACACATATGCAAGATGAAGTAAATAATAAAGTGCATGACTTTCTAGGTAATACTAAACATGTCAATTTGTATAATATGTATGATCAAAATAACTTAAACTATTATGATATTCATAATGCTACGAATTATAAAAAATCTGACAAAATGCAAAGTGGTCATAATGTGCAGAACAGGTATACCAACTTTGATTAGAATGGCGGAAACCCTACTCACCAGCACCACGTGCAGAACCAACAAAATATGCCACAAAAAAATCTAAATCATAGCCATCAATAAGTCAATTATAATCAGAATAATGCATATAATATCTAGAACTTGCAAAATGGGGGTCTTAGGACAAATAATCAGGTTAATTTCAGAATGCATGTCGTAAATGAAAGGTACAGACAGTTAGATCTTACAGATATTGTGTGTTATCCTGATATTATACCTAATGATTTAAAGTCTGTTATCCCTAAGTTCACTGGTGATGGGACACAATTAGCAGAACAACATGTTATAAATGTGAAAAATATTGTAGATGAGTTTGAAATGACATATGAAGATGTGCTTATGAAGTTATTTGTACAATCTCTTAAGGATAGTGCTGATGAATGGTATAGAAATCTACCTGATGGGTCTATTGATTGTTGGCAAAGTTTTGTGAATCAATTTTTAGAGGAATTCAGAGACCATAATGATCCATCCTTTGCTTCTCATGAATTGAACTCTATAAGGAAAAATCAAAATGAAAGTGTAAAAGAATTAAATAAAAGGTTTAATAGGGTACTAAATAAGATCCCAAAAGATATTCAGCCTGTTGATTCATTTTTTATAACATTTTACTTCGCAGCTTTTGATATAATGAAACAATATGAGATTAGATCTCATAACCCAACAACATTACATCAGGCCTTCAAAATTGCATTAAGCATCGAGAGTAATAGGATAGCTACTGGAAGAGTGGACAAAAGAAGTGATAATAAACTTTTTGACCCTAAATTTCCAAAACAGATCAAGGAGGTGGACAAAATGGATGAGTTAATAAGTTTGGTTAAGAATATGCAATCAAATAAAGGATACTTCCAATCAAATAAAAATGAGAGATCTTTTGGGAATAGTGATAAATATAGGCTACAAGATATGCCCTATCAAACTGAATGGAAAGATGACAAACCAATAAAGAAGCCGATGGACACCCCTCACCCATTAAAGAGAAATAATCAATTTATTGATAATGAGTCTTGGTGTAACATTTTTAGATTGCCTCAACCTCAAGAGAAATGTCCTATAGTACAAAAAATCCTACAAGAAGAAGATGGGAAGGGTGAGGAAAGGCCTATGATAAATACCTTATCATCTAGCCCATTTTGGGCAGAGGACAGTGACGATTCAGAAGAAGATTATGTACCAAATGAATATTATAGGAAAAAGGGGTACCAACATTCTCAACAAGTTTTTTCAGATGATGATGAGAGTATTGAAGTCAGAGAGATGACTGAAGAAGAAAGAGAAGCATATACAATAGTAGCATTGGAACAAGCTTGTAGCACATATCATTTGAGAAATAGAATAGTTAATCCAGAGCAAGGGCAAGCATCAGAGATATTCAGGGTTGAAGACAATAATAAAAAGAAGAAGACATAGAATGTACAGAAGCAGGAGGAACCAATGAAATCCAAAAAGATCATAAAGCCAGTGGACGAGAAAAACCATGGTAAAAAAATCTCCAATTCCAATACATTCATGTCTCAAGCTTTGGTTCAGGTAAAAAATTTATGTCCCCTTATTTGAACTTATGAAGTTTCCAAATTACAAAAATGAAACTATTAAAATCTTAGCAGATGTTAAGGATACTAAAGAAGAAAGTAAGAGGAAAAAAGACAATCAAGAACCACCAGTAATATATTTAGGAACTGTTGTTAATAGAGATTCTCCCCAAGTTGATCCTTTTTTCTTAACTTTAATGATAAATAACAAGCTGGTAAGAAACTGCATGATTGACTCAGGGGCAGCAGTAAATATTATGCCACATGAAGTTATGAAAGGGTTAGGAATGAATGTTGACACTACATATGGGAAATGTTATGCAATGGACAATAGATCTATCCCTGTTGTTGGCATAATGAAAGAAGTTGAGTTTAAATTTCCTGAATGTCCTGAGAAATCTTATAAAATTGATATTACTGTAGTAGAAGTTCCACCGAGTTATGGAATGTTGTTATCAAGAAAATGGTCTAATTTAGTAGGTGGTAATGTTCAATTGGATTTGTCTTATGCTTCTATCCCAGTGAATGGAAGGAAAGTGAGAATTGATAGGGAACCAAGATCTGCACATATTATTGAAGAAATTGATCCAAGCTTGGCCACGTGCTTTTTCCACACTTACACAGACAACTTTAAGGTAAGTATTTATAAAAATAGTATTCAAAATGTAAATTCTATTGAATTATATGCAAGAGAAAACAATGATCTTATTTGGAAAATGTTTTTTGATGGTTCATGTTGTAAAGAGGGTAATGGGGCGGGAGTGGTTTTTGTTTCTCCAAATGGGAAATCTTTTAAATATTCCTTTCTATTAGCATTTGATTGTACCAATAATGTGGCATAATACAAAGCCCTCTTATTAGGTCTAAGAATAGCATAAAAGCATGGTATTAAACTTTTATCTGTTTTTGGTGATTCTAAATTGATAATATCTCAAATTAGGAATAAGTTTATTACTAAGAATTATAGACTAAAGAAGTATAGGAATGAGATTTGAAATTCCTTGGAGCACTTTGATACTTTTTCTATAACTTGGGTAGAAAGATATAATAATATTCTTGCAGATTTTATGGCCAACATAGCAGTTAAGCATAATAATATCCCTTATGAAGACATCACACAAGTAGAAATTAAGACAAGACCTGCAATTCCAGATAACATTCATAATTGGAAAGTTTTTGAGGATGATAGAGATATTATCATATTCCTAACATGTGAAGAGAGATATGAAGATCAGTTTATTGATTTGAATGCCCATGTTGAAATAATGGATGGGAAAGAAACTTTATTTAGAGAAGAAGTGATCCAACTCAAAAATAACAAAATCCCAAAAGGTCTTGTTGCATTAGGGAAGATGTTTGATGTCAAGAATTCCAAGAAAGAAGTTAAAGTTGATAATAACCCTCTAGAGGAAGTGGAGAAAATAAATTTGGGAAATGAGAAAACACCTAGGGAAGTGTTTGTTGGTAAAAAATTGACTCCAAAAGTTAGAGCAGATATTATTGGTTTATTGAGAAAATATAGACATGTCTTCGCTTGGTCTTACGATGACCTTAAGGCATATAGGGAAGACTGATAAATCCAACTTTGGCTCCCAAAATGAAAGAGGAATTAATCAAGATGAGAGATGCAGGTATTATTAAACCATTAAGATATTTGACTTGGGTTTCAAACTTGGTCCCGGTTAGGAAAAAGAATGGAGATATTATGCTCTGTGTGGATTTTAGAAATCTTAATATATCCTCACTAAAGGATAACTATGCTTTACCTAATATGGGGGCAATATTGCAGAAAGTGACAGGAAATGAACTATTATGAATGATGGATGGTTTTTCTAGATATAATCAAGTAAAGGTTAAGGAAGAGGAACAATATAAAACAACATTCACTACGCCCTGACGCACATATGTCTATGCTGGAATGCCATTCTGACTCACAAATGTCAGGGCTACATTTCAAATGGCCATGGATGTGGCATTCAAGGAATTTATTGATGTCATTATGGTCATATATCAGGATGATCTCACAGCTTATTCCAAAAAGGCAGAAGACCACTGTAGACATTTGGAACTGATTTTTTAGAAAAGCCCTTGAATATGGGATATCTTTGAACCCAAAGAAATGTCATTTTGGAGTAACAAAAGGTAAACTACTTGGGCATATTGTATCAAGGAATGGTGTGAGAATAGATTTGGAAAGGATTGAAGCTATTGATAAAATCTAGATTCCTAAAATAGTTAAGGGAGTTCAATCCTTCTTTGGACAAATAAATTTTGTGAGGCAATTTTTTCCAAACTTTTTTGAGATTGTCAAACCTATAGCTACAATGCTTAATAATAATGCAATCTTGAATTGGACTAATGAGGCACTAAATGATTTTGCAAAAATTAAGAAAGTAGTCAAGGAAGCTCCTATTTTGAGATAACCTAATTTCTCAAAACCCTTCCAATTGTTTTCATTCGCTTCTTTTCATACTATAGTCGTTGTCCTTTTGCAAAAGAATGATGAGGGATATGAGCAACCAATAGCCTTTTTAGTAAAACCATCCAAGCATCAGAATTGAATTACGACATAAATGAGAAGTAGGCTTATGCAATGATAAAAGCTATGAAGTCATTCAGACCTTACCTTGTGGGTGAAAAGATTGTTGTTTATGTTCCAAATGCTGCAATCAAAGATATATTCAGACAGTCTGAGGTAACAGGAAGAAGATGTTGATGGATAAATCAAATTCAGGAGTTTGATATCGAGATTTAGATCAATAAACTTGTAAGAGGATAGGGATTGGCTAAACTTATGGTAGAGACAAACTTAGATGCAGTCCAAGCAAATCATACAGAGTTGGAAGAATCAGTGACCAACATTGATCATTGTCCATGGTATACTAACATAGTTTACTTCCTAAAATACATGAAATGTTAGGAGGGGTTAAGTGATAATTAGAAAAGAACCATAAAAATACAAGCAACAAGATATGTATGGATTATAGGGGACTTATACTAGAAATATAGGGATGGTATTCTCTTGTTTTGTTTGGATGTGCATCAAGCCAAGTCAATTATAAAGGAAATGCATGATGGAGTATGTGGTGGGCACTTCTCAGCTAAGACAACTGCTCATAAGATATTACAAATGAGGTATTATTGGCCACATATATTTAAGGATTGTTATGCATATGTTAAAAGGTGTGAAGCATGCGAAAGGTTCTCAGGAAAATTGAAGTATAATGATGCATTTCCCCTTAACCCTTTGCAAACTGAAGAACCATTCAAAATGTGGGGAATAGATTTCATTGGGGAAATGGTAGATGTTTCAATTGGAGGTCATAAATAGATATTGGTCACAATAGATTATTTCACAAAATGGGTTGAAGCCATACCCACAAGACAGGCTACAAGTAAGATAGTTATAAAGTTCTTGACAGAAATATCTTGACTAGATTCAGTGTTCCTTGTAAATTCCTATGTGACAATGGTATGTGTTTTAGATCTAAGGAATTTTATGAGATTTGCAACAACTATGGTATTAATTTATCATATTCTTCTCCTTATCATCCCCAAGGTAATCATCAGGTAGAATCAAGCAACAAAAACATAAAGAAGATCATTAAGAGGATGTTAAGCAATAACAAAAGAGCCTGGGATTCAAAATTAAATTTGGCTCTTTGGGCTAACAGGGTGAAACTAAAGAAATCCATAGGATTTTCTCCTTATGAGTTGGTCTATGGGAAGCAAGAAATATTGCCACTAAATAACCTATTGCCAGTCTATAAATTTGTTCAAGAAGAAGAATTAGAAGATATAAACTTTATGGAGGATAGAATGAATCAATTGGCAGAGTTAGACGAGATCAAAATAGAAGCTCAAGAAAGAAATTTTAGGCAACAACAGCGAGTTAAGGCACTTCATGATAGAAAGGCTTTAGAACGATCGTTCAAGGAAGGTGATTGGTTATGGAAATGGAATGCAAAAGATCAGGATAAAGGGAAACACGGTAAGTTTGATGCATTGTGGTTAAGACCTTATATGGTTGCATCAAAAGCAGGGAGTAATTATTGTAACCACCTGAATTTGGTCTGTCGCAACTATGGACCCTATTTTCCCTAAGTGTGATCATACCCTCGATTTATGTCCAAACGACCCTGTTACTGCTTGGCATAATTCTTTTAATCAATTTAATGTCCTAGGTGATTTTTATCACTGATTTATATTAACTATTATAGCCATACAATTCAAATCAATTTCGACCAATCAGATCAAATCAAAATCAAACATGGCTATAGTATTTAATTATAAAGGAATTAAATAAATCCCTATATCAAATATTCACTTGCAATCAACCCATTCCCCTAGCCTATTTAAT
>MU227551.1:1101476-1115708 GCA_018584345.1 Thuja plicata
ATCCTAACTACCCAACTCTACCCCTACCAATTACTCTATGTTATTCCTTGAGAGTGTAAGTGTAAATAAAGGTATAAGTTAAAGATAATCTTATTTCCTTTTTGAAATAAATTATTAAGGGAATGAAAATAGTGTAGGTGATAAAGATTACTATGTTAGGGTTGTTATTGAATTTACACCTACCCTATGTAGAGTCATTTAAATGTTTTCATGAATTTAGGGTAAATGCCCCCTTTTTAAGGATGAATTATAAAATCCTTTACCCTAAAATTTTTAATATTTTATGATTACATTGCATTATATTTGTAGATATATTTTAAAAAATATATATAAATTCATTATGTATTATCTTGAAAATAAATTCATGTCATATTTTATCTAATGTTTTAAGTATTGTCTTATTAATGTGATTTCTTATGTTTTTGATAATTAATGTGGGTAACATATAATTAATATTTAATTTTTATTTATACTCCACTTTATTTATCAAATCCATTTATAAAGTATGACATGAATTTATTTTCAAATAATTATTAATTAATAAATAAATAATAATGGTCTTTATGAAATCCTAATATATTATGAATGTAATGATTTTTGATTTTAGGTTTTAATATTATCTAATGTTAGGTATTTTTGTGCAGGAAACTAAACATCGGATTATTATGCACAAACACCTAAAGTATAATAAATCAAACTTATTGTACGGGAAATGTATTTTCTCTAAAAACCATTTATATGGTTAAGTTCATAAATTTTAGGGTTAATTGTCAGGATTAGGTTTTTATGAAAGGGTATGTCCTTTCATAGGAAACTTTTGAAACATATATAAATATTAGGTTATTTTAACTTTCAAAGATTAGAACAAAATTTTTGGAGAAAGACTCTATGTACAAATTGGATTCATACTGCAATGTCGACTTCTGAAATACCAGTTTTCAATTAATAAATAAAAGATAAGTGCCTTTTCTTATTCTGCTTAATGTTATAAGTTGTATTGTTTCCAGTTAGTTTTCAGATTTATCTAGCAATAGATTAATTCACTGTGTTGTATTCTCTTGGTTTCATATTTCTATTTTGGTTTAAAGTTTGAATAATCAGTAGGAGGTTGTACTTATTGCATGTTCTTCTGATTCAATTGGTCTCTGTAATAGAGTTAAATTGGATTGAACTAACTTTGAATTCTAAATTGAATCATACCTCAAGTAGAAGCATGTGGATTGATGGTCTTGTTCTATCTGTAACAAGTTATTTTAAAAACCATCTCTGAATTGTATGTAGGACTGAAGCAATCTTGACTCTTTAGCCCAAGCATTAATTAGGCACTAGTCTTGTTATTTGTTAGCATTGTAGTTTCAACATTATATTTAAGAGTTTATTAATATCAAATCCATTTTTATTTCACTATACTGTTAATACGTTTATGTTAATTATATGGTAATTTCATATATTGATTATTATTGATCTTTTAAAGCAAATTGCATAATTTAGATTAATTTATAGCTTTAGATTTGGGCCTACTAGCCCTGGTTTACTAACCTAAATTACAGGGATTCAAATCAAATTAAAGATTGAATCTGTTAGTTGGTGAAAGTGATCAGATATCAGATGCATCATTTTTGAGCCCCAATAGTGTGCGCATGATTAATCTTAACGTAAAAGGGCTTTTCCATTTGAAAAAATCTTTGACTAATTTTAATTTGATGAAATATTTGGAGGAATATTTCATAAAATTGTGTTTGTGTCATATCCAAAAAGTGTTTTGGATGTTGCATACAATTTGTAGATCTGATTCTCCTCCTAAAAACTTCTCTTTGGTTGGGTGAAACCCTTGTGTTGTCATGCCAAAAATTTTCAATTAATATTCTTTATACATCAACAAAAACCTTGTCCTTGCGTGGGAGTCTACCCGAGAATGACCAAAGAAAATTAGTGTTTGGATCCTCAATTTTGTCTCGACTGTGTAAGGCCACTAATACATTTGGGCCTCATTTTCGATCAAAGGCCATTTTGGCTTGTGATGTTCACTTTTTTTTTTGTTTATGTCCCGGAAAGGTCAAACTCTCAAATTTAGTTAATTTTATTGCCAAAATTTTTCCAAATCAAGATATAAACAAAAAAGAAAAGAAAAGAAAAGTGATCAAACTCACTTCATTCTGTCTTAGCTGGATCATAGGCAGGAGTAAGGGCTTCATGTGCATTGTGCATCATCTGAATATTGGAAGGGATTCATGAGCATTGTGCATCATCCGAATACTGGAAGGGCTTCATGAGCATTGTGCATCATCCTAATACTGGTATGCTTCCTTAAGAACTCAAGAGGACCCAACATTACATTCTCAGTGTTAGGGTTTCCTAGCTAGAATTGTAATGTAGCTAGGGTTTCCTAACATACATCGCTATAAAAATACAAGTAAATTTCTACAAAAAGGAATCTTAATGGACATATTACCATGATGTATGGAGGCCATCCTACTGGTAAATATTATTTGGTTTAATATCTTTGTGAATAATTTTCATCGGCAAATCCTCGTGAAGATAAAGAAGTCCGCAGGAAATCCCAAGGACAATGTTATAACATTTTTTCCAATCTAACAGTCTAAACTTTTCTGGATCTACAATCCCAATTCTTAGACTATTATGCCTTTCAAACAACGTTGGAATACTAAAAATCTCGATGAGAAAGGGAATGATCACGAAACCAAGTGTAACTTACTAAAGAGGAAGGTGTCAAGGGTCTTGTTTGGAAAATACACATAAACAATCAACCTTTCATCTCCCTCAACGCAACATCCCAATAGTTTCACAAGGTTTCAATGTTGAACATTGGCCACAAGTTTCACTTCATTTTCACAAGGTTTTGATGTTGCTCCTGTTGAAATAACTTCTCTATTGAATGAATAGGTAACTGATTCCTCTTTCATTTTTGTTGTGAAACTATAGCTCTATCCTTTAGATCAATTTTGTGTTTTTGAAAAATAAAGACTTGTGTATACAATTAACCAAAAAGTAAGAAAATGTAAATATCAAAAATGGCTAAGACAAACAGCAAACATGTAATGATCTACTGTGAATTAGAATTTACCCCACTAATTCTTTTGAATAACAATGACCCTTCTTTGATTAATATAATTGTCCTTAATGTTTTATTGACTCCAAATTACTCTTGAACACCATTTTCAATGCATTCACTTCCATTGGTCACAATATGATACTTTAAACTCATCTCACTAATTTGAAACTTGAAAATATGTCTCTTCATGACATGTTTACTTTCAAAAACATGGACCTAATCTCTATGAAAATTTTGTATATTACTAGTCCTCCATGATAGCCATGGTAACTAATCATATTCAAAAAAATAATCCATAACACTATTCTATAGCCCTCATCACAGTGGTGTCCTATGTTCTTGATAGTAAATTAGTAATGTCTTCCTCTTTCATGTTTGATGTCATAGTTTTTTGGTGCTGCATTCAAGACTTTTTCTTACCATTCCTTCTTCTCTTCATGAATCAATCATGCTCCCTATTTTATGTATCATGGTTTTTTTATAACAGCCATGAATATGTCTCTATAATACATGTCAAGCATTTATTTGAACATAAATATAATAGCTATCACTGTGTTATATGGACTCTGGTTTTCTGTTACTATGAATCCTTGTAGAATGGTCTATTTTATTTCGGTACTAGTTCTGGTAGGAAGGTGTTCTTCTTTGGTCATTTAAGAGGTCCACATTACATATCAAGAGTAGGAATAAGGGAGCATAAACAAATATATTAAACTAGGGCTATCTATGATCTCCAAGAAAGCTTTAGAATTTGTGTATCCTTGAACCAAAAAAAAATGTTTCTATTACTACATTGAAAGTGCTTGTGGTACATACAAAATTTTACAAGTGGTAAATTAAAGCATAGTTTCTAATGCTATGAAGTATTTAACTATGAAAACCTAATGGTGTTCCCTTCTATGTTTGGTGATGGCTTGCAATTTCATTGGAAGAAGATTTATTTGTAGCTAATGGGTTATCCAAATGGGTTTCTTAAACCTGTTAATTTTTCATGGGAGTTGATAATTTTATCAAAGTTAAATTCTATTCAGCTGTAAGTGGATAGGGATTTTTTGAATTCCCTTTTTTATGAAGTGTTATGCAATTACTTTTATGTTATGTTTTATTCTTGAGTATTTATTCTACAATGTAAAAAATATTTTGGTGGATTTTCTTTGAGAGAATATATTACCAATGTTGTTTTGTTTTGAAAATGATTTTGTTTCTAAAAAATATAATTTATTAGTATCCCTTTAGGCTCAACTGTAGTTTCAGTTGCCATGTTAGATCACATCATTTTGAAATATCCAATTGAATACACATACACAACTTAAAATTTTTGAGGTTTTGATATTGTTTAGAGTTATTTGCCAATCAAAAGGGGGTTTTTTTTCTATATAAGTATCAATCTTATAAATTTTAATGATCGTAGTATGATAAATATGAACATCAAACCATTTGATAAGATTGAAGGGACACAAGTCACATATGTACACTATCCTGGTGAGATATTTTCTATTGTCAATTGAAGCTTGAAGCTTGAAACTTTGAGGACTATGGTAGGTTCCTTAAATTAGGAAGTTTCTAGTTTCACTTTTTATTTTTAATGTTTCACCATAATTTGTTAATGGAAAATGTTTCAAGTTTCTACCCCTTAATTTCATTTTACCTCTTTGGAGATATGAGATCTGTTTACTCAGTGTGGCCTATTTTTGTTATTAACAATAACATTCCTCCTTGGATGTCCATAAAGAGGGAGCACATAATATTGTCAATGATTGTACCCAGTATTTTTTCATTTAATAGTTATCTAAAATAATTTATAAACACCCCATCAAAATGGTCATAATAATTATGTAATGTTTTTATTCATTCAACTATGTAATTACCAAGTTAAATATATGAATGTGTATATTGAGCCCCTTATTGACGAGTTGTTGAATTTATAGAATGGGGTCACTATGTATGACATCTCAAGACCAATAGGACAAAGACAATTTCAATTCCATGCAATGCTTTTATGGACAATACATGATGCCCCTGGGCTAACTCATTTTTGTGGTATGTTATATATTGTTAAGGTCACATATTTTTGGTATGTTATAGTCCTTACACATTATTGTTGTATGTTTAAGTTGCACATGATAATTGTAAACGATCCAATTGTATGGTATCTTTTAGGTCTTCAGACAAAGGGTAAATCCACATGTCTAGTTTGTGGTCCAAAGATGAAATCTCGTCATTCAAGAAGTTTAGGAAAGCAGGTGTTCAATGAGTTTAGGCACTTTCTCCACAATAATCATAAGTATCGAATTATCAAAAAACATATTTTTAATAGGAAAAATGAGACAACATCAAGGCCACAAATAATGACACCTCGTCTATGGAAGTTGGAATACAATAGACTAAATCACCGAGGTAATGTCATTCCATCTGATGATTTTTGTTTGAAATTTATATTTTGATATTGAATTTTATTTACTAATGATGTAATTGATGCTCGTGAAGGTCATCAATGCATCAATGACCAACTTCCTAGAGAAATAAAAAGTTATCCTAGTCAATTTAGTAGGTTTTCATACTACAAGGATCTCCCAATTGTGCATTTGTTTGATGCTATGCATATTGGAAAGAATGTAACAGAGACACTATGGAAAATATTGGGTGGAAGGCGTGACAAAGAAAAAATTGCCAAAATTTGTAATGACATTCATGAATCCAATCATGCACTGAAAAATTTCATTGAATCAAATAACAATGGAGACATCATAAATACGAGTGCCCTTCCTTGGTTATTAACTAAGCAACAAAGTGATGCATTAAAAAAGGTCATAAAAAAATAATTTCTAACAAGATTTACTACAAATATAAGCAGTCTTGTATCAAAGAAAGGTGATTTTGGGCCAGGGTTGAAAACACATGATTGACATACCTTCGTCAAGGTAAGTCATGTTCTCTATTTACAATATATTTGTAAAATTGCATGTACTTTTTATTGTATTATTTTGCAATATATTGAAAAGATTATTTTTTAATTATTGCAGTACGTCCTACCTCTATCCCTCTCACACCAGTTTGACAACAGTCTTAAACAAGTTACATACGATCTTGGAAAATACATGGTGTTAGAAGTGTTATTTCTTAGAATTCTTGTACATATATTATATTTATGACTTGCTTTACTTTTTATGTAATTTATTGTATATTTTTTTTCTAAAATCTTGTTTATATGTTCTTGCAAGTTGAATCTCTTTTAGGTGGTTATCATCTAAATAAATTGATAAAATAAGATATAAAATATTAGAAGAGAAAAATTCCCCAGCTTATGTGTGAAATGCAAAAGTGTCTACCTCCAACTTTTTTCAATGCTCAAGAACACTACCTCATACATCAAGTCGAGGAGATTGAATTGTGTGGACCTGTAAAAACTAGGTCAATGTGGATGGTTGAGAGGCACTTAAAATTTATGAAGGGTTTGGTTAAAAAAAGAGAGCGTCCTGAGGGTTCTATAGTGGAGGGATATATGGTATACCATACCATGGTGTACATTAGTGAATATCTTCCCAAGTTTACAACAAATATCTATGTAGATCACATTTGGGATCCCAACTCTATTAACAAATTCGAAGGGGAGTGCTTGATTGGGAAAGGTAGATTGAGGAAAGTGAGAGGTAATTATACAATGTTATTGTAGTTTATTAATTCTTATAAATCTTCAATATAAGTTGTTTCTAAGTGGTTTATTTGTTTTCTTTACAGTTGGTCATGAGTGGGATACACTACATTTGCATATTGCAAATAATCTTGATTGGATGATAGTATGGATTCAACAATATCAAGAAAATAGTCACTCATTAACATGGGATGGTGTTACATCATTGGTTAAAGAAGCTCATTGTAATGGAGATCCCAATGTTACACCAATGGTACTTGATCTAGCATATGGTTTAAGAGGTAGAAAGGTACGTATAAGTTTACTAACCATGACCCATAAGTCTAATATCAACTCATAGATCAATGCAAACAATCTTGACATGTTTGAATAATTGCAAATCAAACACCACAAAGCTATGTACTACCATGACCGTAAATTTTGCATAAAAAATTTAGAGGACACAAAGAAAACTTGTGATTATGGGATAAGTGCAGTCTTCGAGGTCACTAATATTTCATCTAGAAATGACATACATCCTCAACAATCTAAAAATTGATACTATGGAATTTTGGATGATATACTTGAGTGTGACTTTAATTTATTTAAATTAGTTTTATTTGTCATCAAATGATACAGGCTACGACTGATTTAAAATGATCCTGATAAGACTATTATTGAACATGATAGTAGATTTACAATGATTAATTCAAGGTCATTTGAGCCAGTTGGAGATGAGCCTTATGTTCTTCCAAGCCAATGTGAGCCAGTGTTTTACTTTGGCATTCCACATAAACCGGGCTGGTCATTTGTTGTTAGACATGATAGAGGAAGGCCGATAAAGTATAATGTGATGGAAGAAGAAGATACTAAAGAATCAGAAGACGAAGTAAATGATGATCATGAATGACTGTTACACAATCAAGAAGAAGAAGAATAAGAAAATAATGATGATTCTGGTGATGCTGACGATGATGGTGATGATGATCATGATCATGATCATGGTGATAAAGATGGAGTTGATCAAGGCAACGATGGTCATGACAAGGGTGATGAAGATGATGATGGTGGTGGTGGTGTTGGTCATGATGATGATGACAATGATGATGATGATCAAGGTGACAAGTAAGATGATGGTGATGATGATGATGATGATGATGATGATGATGATGATGATAGTCATGATGATGACATGGATGAAGAGGATGATCAATAACATGATCAATGAAATTTATTTCAAGGTATGATCAATGTCACGTATGAGGTATTGATTTATTCATAGAAATTTGTTTGACTTGTATGCTTTTATAATTAAGTTATTATGTGTTGAACTCTAATGTCATGGAGTAATTTGCATCATGTAAATTTTGTCTTCTATGTAATTTGTAGCTTACATATCATGTAATTTTTGGCTAACTTAAGGTAAATGATTTACATATGCAAGAAATTTAATGTCTTTGACATGGATCAACATATATAATTTATTATTTGATTTCCTTCTCTTTAGTCAGAAAAATATATAGATCCTACTATGTCTCTCATTTGATGGATTGCAGGTATCACCAAATAGTTATTTGTCTGATCTGTCTTCCTCAAGTGAGGAAAATGCAGGAATAGAAGACAAAAGTGAGACATCTAGGAGGTCTAAAATAGGGAGATCAACCAGAGGTGAAAAGATTAGAAGAAAATTCAATAAATGAATGCAATTTTTCCTTGTTGAGGGAGTTCATGTTCTTATGATAATGAGACTAAAGGTGATAGGAAGGTTCCCTTAAGGTACACACATCTTTAGAAAGAATGGGTACCCAAGGAACTACCTCCAGTTAACACTGAATTTTCTTTTAACAAAAGGATATATCGCATAGCTCCATCTTCATTACATGGTTTGGGATTATTTTCCATGGATGGAATAAAGGTTAGTTATAATCAAGTTGTTGAATTAGTGGAGTATGTAGGACCTTGTTACAATTACAATAGTTGGATGTGGATTGTGCAATATAAAAAAAGTATGTGTAGGTATGCATTGTCAACAAATTATATACAATGCAAAGAAAATGATCAAAATAAAAGGATCACTATGTATATTGATGGAAGGCCAAAATAAACAGGGAATATTGCAGGTTTTATAAATGGTTCTTGACCTGTGTCAAATAATAACCGGTGAATTGTATATTTGAGGCACGCGAGGGAAATCATGTATTTGTATGTGCAATAAAATCAATAAGTGCAGGGGAAGAGATTCTGATAGATTATAATTTGAATCATGTAGATACAAAAAAATCCCTATCATGGTACTGGTAAGTATAACATTTAAACTAATTACCTCCAATTAATATTGACTCCAATATACAATCTACTATTTTATTAATAAATTCTTTTGGTAAGTTTATTACTTTCATGTCGCTGCTGATTGCTAAGAATTACTAATCTTTGTCACAGGGCAACATGGCTCCACCACAAGACACAGGCAGGGATATTCCTCACACACCTTCTTCATCAAAGGTAAACCTTAATTAGTGCAATCCTACAAATTATATAGAAACAAATGTCATATTATTATGTTCTTTTCTTTATGGCTTTGGAGTTATTTTGATAGAATCTTACTGATATTGATGTCACAACTTGATACTTGTTGATAGGGAAAAGCACAAATGACAGCAGATTAATTGCGATCTGAAATTGAGGTGGAATTTTTAGATGACATCGCATGTAGCGCTAACCCTATCTTCATGGCTACTCAGATTCTAAATAAATATAGTAAAGAAATTACTAACCTTGTCATGGAAACAAATAAAACTAAGGAGATAGAGGCACTCAAAGATGAATTGATATGTAGAGTCAATTATATGAATGTAAGTAGTAATTAATCTTAAGCAATAATTAAAGTTCAATATATGTTTATATTTTATACTATCTTATGGATCATGATCTAAAATATGATGTGTTCTTCTTACAGGATTTTTTAACACCTGTGAAACATGGTCAATATGGTGAGGGTTATAGCACACCGCCTTCATGTAAATAATCCTTAAATCTTTAACCATTCATTTAACCTTTGTATGCATTATTGACTCAACTTATTTTTGGGATGCTTCTAGTATCTCATTTAATCTTTATCCATTGCAAATGTCTTTTCTAACAATGTATTCTTCAGGTCATGATGAAGTGCAGACGCCTCCTTCAATCAACAATCTAATATTACCGACTGCATTGTCCGTAACAAGGAGCTTGCAGACATCTTCCTCTATACCAGCTACAACTGGTAAAGCCTTATTTTTCTATATTTTGTTATGTGCTAATCATGCATTGATAGATACACCTATTTTGTGCTCTTATAGATACACCTACACCTGGTACAAGAACAGAGACCAGTACTAGTGAAGCTCAACCATTTCCTGGATAAGCATGTGTTACTAGTAGTGGTTCATTTGCGGGGTCATTATTATTGAACAAGAAAAATATGATTCCGTTAAAAGTACCAAAGCTTCTAGGTGCTTTAAAATTGTTATTATTTATAGTGTAATTGTAGTTTACTTATACATGACTCATTTTAGATTGATAATCTCATGATTTTTTTGTTGGAAATGATGTTTTTTATGATACTATTTTTGAAATGACATTGAAACTATTTGGGCCCACCATACGTAAAAGGTACGTAGCTTCATAATATTGGTACAACATTTTTCTTATCTTCCATTTATTGTACTATATTAAAGTTATGATATATAAAAATTTTGTTTTTTCAAAAAAGGTGGAATGAACAAGATGTTGACTTAAAAAATCAGCTCATTAAATCTTTAGAGGACCTCTTTGTAAATAAAACTTTTGACAGTGCCCTGATTGTTAAAAAAAAATCCAAACATATAAAGACTATGAGGGACCAATATAGAAGGGCTCTAAAGGATAACCCAAAGAATGAGCGTCCTCCTATGATTCCACTAATTGAATGGAATGAAATAATGGAAGATGCAAAAGAGAAAAGGCTAAAGGGTAGAGGAATTCAACAAGAAGATGAAAAAAGAAGGTATGTCGTGATAGTATTAAGTGATGACATGTAACTGATTGAATATTTGAAGATGTTAAGTTGATGATCATGCAAGGCATTAAATCAGTTAATGTATTGTATTTTCATTGATGTCAACTTGATATAATCTGTATGGTCATGGAGATACTGCCAAAGACTTCAAAGAACTCATGAATCAAGACTATGCTATTAGTAATGCATATAAGTCAAGTATTTGTTAGAATAGTCCCAAAGGATAATTGAGAAGCAGTGGGGGGTGAATCAGTTATCAGCCAATTAAATTATTTTCTCTTATTAACTTTAGAATAAAATAAATTAAATGCACATTCAGATAACACAATAGACAACACCACAATTTGGTTACGGGGAAACCAAATAGCAAAAAACCTGGTGGGAATTAACACCCACAATGAACTATACATGTTTATAATAATCCCTATTAGAAGATCTTGCAACCCTATTAGGAGTTGTTCTTTATAATGCAATAAGTATAGTGACTTGGTTAAGGGTCTGACCCTGTTAGGATTCTTTTACAAATAACCCGGTTAAGGGTGAGGAATCACTGTCCAAAAGCTCATTGCTTTAATGGTGAAGGCTATAACCTTTTGAAGAAAAAATATGCACTATATCTGATGATGATCTGTAGAGTAGACCTGCTATCTTGATCAGTTCCAGTGTATTTTAATCTTACACTTCTTCACATAGATCCTTGATGAATGAAACTCAACTGATATTTTGTTCTGTACCTTCCTGTATCTTTTCTTATCATTCACACTTAGAATTCCACAAAATGAATTGCTATAAGTATCTTCCTCAAAGTATAAGATCAAGGGACCTATTAGACAACTCTTCATAACATCCTTGTTGGCTTTACTAATCACACAAGCATATTTACAATCGCACAATATAAACTAAATAGATGCGATGCTTCACTAAGTCAACCTTACCAAATTAACTCTAACTTTGCAATCTTGTTGAAACACATTTGGTGCCTTTAGATAACTATCATCAACTCATAACTAAACTTTAATATACACATGCATATCCCGAAGATAGGTGCAACTCAAGAACCAATGCAATACGTCAGCTCTGTACAGACAAGCTCCAGAAACTGTAACTGCCACATAACAGAATTACACAACACAACTGAAACTTCATATTTGAGTCTGCGTCTATGAACAAAACATAAAAATCATGTCAACAACATGAATATAACTGTGCAAGGCTTGATACCATCATTCTGATAAGTACATACAAAACACTATTATATATTATATGTTGTCATCAATGACAAACATACAATCAACTAGCTGCCAAAAGTAAATCTCCAACAATCTCCCCCTTTGACATTGATGGCAACATATGATATTAAAAACATCTTCAGCATATGGTGTCTTCTTTCTTTTTAGAATCTTCTCAATATCCTCATCAAAGATTTCTCTACATTGTTGCAACTCCTCTTCCTGTGTTTATACTCCCCCAAAGTATATCCTCCCCCTTACTATATACTCCCGCTTTGACATCAATGGCAAAGGGTGCCATAAACAATTAAGCATGGGTACTACTCCAGAAGTAGAGTAGTCAACTATTCATCAGTCACTTAATGACTGATGTTCTTTCTGTTTTTTCTAATTAGACTCAGGAGAGGGAATTACTCCCAACTTCTCCCTGAGATACTCAAAAGTATCTTTTGATAAAGGCTTTGTGAAAATATCTGCCAACTGTTCTTTGGTGCTCACATAGTCCAATTTTACTTCATTATCTGCAACTTTTTCTCTAAGAAAATGGTATTTGATCTCAATGTGCTTTGTCTTTGCGTGCATCATAGGGTTCTTGGACATGTTGACAGTACTAGTGTTATCACAGTGAATAAAAATAGGATAGTCAACCTATATACCAAAATATTTAACCATTTGTTTAATCCAAACCATTAATGAATAGTTCAATGCTGCTGCAACATATTAAGCTTCTGCTATCGACTGAGAGATACAATTCTACTTCTTGCTTACCCAAGAAACCAACCTATCTCCAAGAAATACTGCTCCTCTAGAAGTACTCTTCTTGTCATCAAGACAACCTACCCAATCTGCATCTATATACACATGAAGTTGTACATTCTCTAATTTAGGATACCATAAACTATAGTCTATAGTTCCTTTTAGATATCTGAATATTCTCTTTCTTGTCATTAGGTGATTCTATTTTGATTCAGCTGCAAATCTACCAATAATGCTAACTACATTAGATATGTCTGGTCTAGATTGAGTAAGATATATAAGTTTTCCAATCATAGATTTATATAATGTCTTGTCAACTACTTCAGAATCATCTTCTTTAGAAAGCTTGCTTCCAGTTATCATAGGAGTGCATACTGGCTTACAATCTTCCATCTTAAAAGTCTTCAATATTTCCCTCACATATTTGGACTAATTTATGAATATTCCTTTATCTGTCTATTTTACGTTTAATCCCAAAAAATATTTTATAGGACCAATCATGCTCATTTCAAATTTATTCTGCATTTCTTTTGTAAATTCTGAACTAAGCTTGTCATTACCTCCAAAGATAATGTCAACAAAAAATATGGCAACAAGTAGTAGTCCATTAGGTGTCTCTCTTATGAATAGGTTACAATCTGCTGCTCCTTTCTTAAATCCAATCTTGGTAAGATAACCATCTAGTCTCTCATACCAAGCTCTTGGGGCCTATTTAAGTCCATAGAGTGCTTTCTTCAATCTGCATACCATGTCTGGTTTATCTGATAGATTAAATCCTTCAGGCTGTTCTATGTAGACTTCTTCCTTCAAGTTATGATTCAAAAAAGCTGATTTAACATCCATTTGATATACTTTAAAATCCTTGAATTTTGCATAAGCCAAGAATAAATTGATGGCTTCTAATCCGCTCACAGGGGAAAATGTGTCATTGTAATCTATCCCTTCCGTCCGTGCATATCCTTTACACACTAGTCTTGATTTGTTTCTGACCATTGTACCATCTTCATTCATCTTGTTCCTGAATACCCACTTTGTTCCAATCACATTTTTTTCACTGGGTCTAGGGACCAATTCCCATGTATCATTTTTTTTATTTGATCTTGTTCTTCTTCCATTTCTTTCTGCCAATCGGAATCCTTGCAAGCATCTTCAACATTTAAAGGTTCAATCTGTGAAAGTAAACATATCTCTTCATCCACTGTTAAACTTTTTGCTTTTGATCTAGTCAAAACACTGCTGCTCTGATTTCCAATGATATCATCCTTTGAATGATACCTAGATGTGAACTTTGAAAATTTTGGTGTAACATCCTCATCTATAATCTGTGATACTTCTTTGCTTCATTCAGGTTCATTACATGAAACATCAATGCAATCAAATATTTCTTCAATAATAGTGTCTTTACTACTAGGCCTGGGTTCATCCTCAATCATAGGTGCATATTCATAATACCTTTCTTGAACCATGAACTTCTCATCAATCTTTACATGAGTACTTTCAATTATCT
>MU227551.1:1115758-1137595 GCA_018584345.1 Thuja plicata
CAATCTTTACATGAGTACTTTCAATTATCTTCTTTAATCTCAAATTAAAACATTTGTATGCTTTGCTTTTAGTAGAGTAACCAAGGAAAATACCTTCATCTCTTCTAGCATCAAACTTACCAACACCGTCATCTCTCTTGATGTAGCACTTGCTACCAAATATTCTAAAGTATTTTACCATAGGTACATTACCTAGCCAAAGTTCATAAGGTGTCTTATCCACGCCTAGCCTTAGTTGTGTTCTGTTGATAGTATAGACTATTGTATTGACTACATCTCTCCATTAGGTGTGCACAACTTTTCCTTCAATCATCATAGTGCACGTTGTATCACGTATGATCCTATTCCTTCTTTCTGCTATCCCATTCTTTTGTGGGGTTTCGGGTGCACTCAACTATCTTTTAATTTCATGTTCTTCACAATAGTCATAAAATTGGTTAGAGGTGAATTCTCCTCCTCTATCTGATCTCAGACACTTTAGTTTTAATCTAGATTCATTCTCCACTTTGGCTTTGAATATTTTGAACTTCTCAAAGGCTTCAGACTTCTCCTTTAAGAACATAACCCACATCATTCTTGAAAAATCATCAACAAACAAAATGAAATACCTTTCTCCGTAATATGACCTGTTTTGAGTAGGACCGCATAAATCTTTTTGCACTAGGTCTAACTTGTTTTCAGCTGAGTTTTGCTTGCTTCTGAAAGAACTCCTTACATGCTTTCCCATAACACATTCCCTGCATATTGTGTCAGGTTGTCTTGCAATACTTGGAAGATCTCTAACTGCCTTGACATTATTTATCTTTGCTATATTATCAAAATTGATATGACAAAGTCTCTTGTGCCATAACTAACTGTCATCCACTTTTGCAATAAAACAACTTACATCTGAATTGAGCTGGAAAACATTACCTTTTGTTTTGGAGCTTGATGCAATTATGTCTCCTTCTTTGTCATTAATAATTCATTTTTTGTCTTTGAATTCCAAATGATAACCTTTGTCAAGTAGCTGTCCAACACTTAGCAAATTGTGATGTAATTCATCAACATACAAAACATCATCTGTCTTGTTCTTTCCATCCAGGGTGATGGATCCTCTGCCTATGATAGGTTTAGGAGTGTTATCTCCAAATCTAACCATACCACCTTTGTACTTGTATAGATGAAAAAATATATCTTTATCACCTGTCATGTGATGAGAGCATCCGCTGTCAATGATCCTATCAGTTCTGATGTCTGCTTTGGAAATTAGGGCTAACTCCTGTGTTTCTTTTTCATCTTCAATGTCCATATGCTCAATCAATTTTTCCATGTCTTTAAGGGAAATGAATCCAATTTCATCTTCTCCTAAATATTCATTAGTTACACCTTCTTCAGCATGATAGCATTCCTTCCTGTATTTAGGTTTATAATTAGATCTGAATTTATTTTCTCTTGTAGGACACTTGGATGCAAAGTGACCGATTCTTTTGCATGAAAAATATTTGAATGAAAGATGTCCTTCATATTTCCCTTTTCCTTTCTTTTCTCTTTTAGCAATCATGGCAATGATTTCTTCTATTTCTTCATCAACATATTCTTTCTCATTAATGCTAGAGATGTGAGATTTCTTACCATGAACTGAAGCTTTGAAGGTTGTTTCACCTTTTGGTTTAGTCTTTAATCTTGATATCTCAAATGCAAAGATTTTACTGATCAAAGTCTCTCTCTTGAAGTCTTGTGAAAATTGCATGGTTTTCTCTAGAATACTGATCTTGTTCTCATAGTCTGATGTTAAAGTAGTCAACAGCTTGTCCATTATATCTTCTTCTAATATTTCTCCACCATTGTTTCTGATTCCAAAGACTACTTCATGTATCCTTTGATTGTAGGCTCTAATGTTCTATTCAGGTAACATCTCAAGACTGTTGTATTTATTTTTCCATGTCTTCCTGCATGCATTCTTTACTTGAATATCTCCTTCAAACATGTCTTCTAAATACTTCCATATTGTGTATGCCTTGTCTAATTTCTTGATCTCAGAAAATTCACTATTAGATTGTGCACTTATAAGGGCTTCTTTGGAAACTGCATTAGCTGTGAATGTATCCTTATGTTTACTAGTAGCATCATCTCTTGATAGGTCTTTTAAAGAGGGAATAACAACTTCTTGTGTGGCTATCTCAAATATGTCAAAACCAACACACTATAGATATGTTATCATTTTGTTCTTCCAATCCAGATAATTTTCTCCATCAAACTTGGGGCTCTCATTTCTGAAGTAAGACATCTGATCTACCTTAAACTATTAGGCTTCTTCTTCAAGGCACTTGGCTCTGATACCAATTGTTAGAATAGTCCCAAAGGATAACTGAGAGAGGGGGTGAATCAATTATCAGCCAATTAAATTCTTTTCTCTTATTAACTTCAGAATACAATAAAGTAAATGCACATTTAGATAACACAATAGACAACACCACAATTTGGTTACGGGAAAACCAAATGGTAAAAACCCCGGTGGGAATTAACACCCACAATGAACTATACTTGTTTATAATAATACCTATTAGAAGATCTTGCAACCCTGTTAGGAGTTGTTCTTTACAATGCAATAATTATAGTGACCTAGTTAAGGGTCTGACCCTGTTAGGAGTCTTTTACAAATAACCCGGTTAAGGGTGAGGACTTACTGTCCAAAAGCTCACTGCTTTAATGGTGAATGCTACAACCTTCTAAATAATAGATATGCAATATATCTGATGATGAACTATAGAGTAGACCTGTTGTCTTGATCAATTCCAATGTATTGTAATCTTTCACTTCTTCACATAGATCCTTGATGAATGAAACTCAACTAATATTTTGTTTTGTACCTTCCTATATCTTTTCTTATCATTCACACTTAGCATTCCACAAAATGACTTGCTATAAGTATCTTCCTCAAATTATAAGATCAAGGGACCTGTTAGACAACTCTTCATAACATCCTTTTCGGTTTTACTAATCACACAAGCATAATTACAACCGCACAATATAAACTGAATAGACGCGACGCTTCACTAAGTCAGCCTTACCAAATTAACTCTAACTTTACAATCTTGTTGAAACACGTTTGGAACCTTTAGATAACTATCATCAACTCATAACTAAACTTGAATGTACACACACATATCTCGAAGATAGGTGCAACTGAAGAACCAATGCAATACATCGGCTCTGTACAGACAAGCTCCAGAAATTGTAACTGCCACATAACAGAACTATACAACATAACTAAAACTCCATATCTAAGACTGCATGTATGAACAAAACATTATAATCATGTCAACAAAATGAATATAACTGCGCAAGGCTTGATAACATCATTCTAATAAGTACATATAGAACACTGCTGTATATTATATGTTGTCATCAATGACAAACACACAATCAACGAGCTGCCAAAAGTAAATCTCCAACAGTATTCACCTAACTGACTGCATACACCGATGGAGTGCACACCAACAGTCAGAGTAAAAGAAAAAATTCAGAGTGTTACCTGACAAGAAAAAGCACAACATTACCAATGAGAAGAGTTATAGTGTTTCCTGTCGAGCAAAACACAATGTAACCCGACAGACACAATTACAGTGTTGCTCGATAAAAAATTCAAGGACGAAGATCCCGATGACAACTGAAGTCACACTGATGGAACAGTCAGTTATCACCGATGACTAACGGAAGTGGTTACTGACAGAACAGAGAGTTCATAAAATGACAAAATTCTTAGCTATCAAGAAGCTAAAGATAGAATTAATAGACACTTATCATTGTTTTAATCATCAAGATAAAGTCAGAGATAAGTAATTGATTTAAAGTTGATTTGTCCAGTTGGGAAGAAGATCTCTTTGAGATAAAACTAGAGTTTGCTTTAAATCTATTGGCAAGAATTGTGGATCATGCCAAGAATCAAGAAAGCCAAGAAAAGGGTAAATCATGTTTATATAGAGAAAAACCCAATTCATTACGAATGGGGGAATGTGAGAGGTGAAAAAGAGAAGAGGAAATATGCTAAAGAAAATATAAAGGAGAAGAAAGTCTTCATTTAGTCCTGATCAACAAGCTAGAGAAAAGAGCTAGATTCTGCAGACACCAACAAACAGTGAGACAACATCACAGAGTAGAACAAGTGTGGAGGAAAGGTATTGAATTGATTATATTGATTAGAGAGGTAATGGACTTACAATAAATTTGAAAATGTGAAATTGAGTTGTATGCATGAAGAGATCATTAGTGTTTCAGTTTAACCATTGAAGCATCAAGTCTCTTAATTGATTAGGATTTAAAATTCTTTTACAATTGAGATACATCCCAAGGAGTATCAAAAAGTTTGACCATGAAAGTAGCATTCGATACACATGATACCTATTGATAGGCCAAGTGAATGTTTGATCAAGGATGTTAGAATTAGATGCCAGATACTAGGTGAAAAACTATCTTTTAAATCCTCTAACAAGGTCACACCTAATAGTGTGTTTGTAACCTTTAACAAGGCTGGCTCTTAATAGGGCTCATTTCAGAAAAGTGAAAATTTGGGGTACCAGTACTAGTGGTTTTTCCCCTAACATGGTTTACACGTTAAAAATCCATGTGTTATGTGTTTATGTTTCATTACTCTACTATTTTACATTTCACATATGCAATTCTAGATTTATCAGTATACAAAGCAATCCAACAAGTATAAAATTGATATAAGTATTTCAAGGCATTCATCTTACAAGACAAAAGATAACTAGAGGCATAATTTGTGGTTATAAGTTTTAAGGGTTGATTTAAGGATTAATTTTTGAGGCCATTGATTCACCCNCCCCCCCCCCCCCCCCCCCCTCAGTTATTACTAAAAATTGGTATCAGAGCTTGTGTACTTAGAAGGATGGTTTCAAGACCTAGTCTAAAGATCACAAGATGAATAGACGAGATGTGCCCAAGATGAAAAAAGATAATTTTTCTTCATGGCAGAGTAGAATAAGACTCCACTTATCAGGTATTGGAAATGATGTTACTCAATACTTAGATACTGAATATGTTTTTCCCACAGGAGCACCAACAGTTGAACAATTGAGAGAAAAGCATGAGCATAATTGCATGATGATAGATCTTGCTTCCTCACTCTTTGATGATGAATTTGAAGATGTCAAAATGTGCAAGACTGCAAAGCAGATATGGGACAAATTGATGCTTGTACATGGTGGTGACAAAAACATTTTGAGAGCCAAGGAAGAAATCCTTAGAGAAAAATTTGATGATCTCAAAATGAAAGAAGGTGAAAACATCACAGAATACAACACAAGAATCAAATAGGTATTCAATGCTATCCAAGGAGTTGGAGGTATACTAGAAGAAGATAGAGTGGTAAGTAAAATTCTAAGAACCTTACTACCTACTTATGCCATTAGAGTATCTGCCATTCAAGAAATGAGAGCAGTAGCAAATAGCAATGTTACTCTAGACAGTTTGATTAAAAGATTGATTTCATTTGAGATGAACAAGTTTTATAATAGTGTCTTACAAAACATAGAGTCTACATTCAAAACTTCCATGAGAATAAGTAAATCAAGTCATAAAAAACTATGAGAAAAGATAGTGATAGTGAAAGTGAAGAAGAATTTCTTGATGAAATTGAAGCACTTATGGCTAGAAGAATGCAGAGAGACAAAGGTAAATACAAATGTAAATTACCACCTAATTGTTTTAATTGTAAAGTGATTGGAGACTTTGCTACAAGATTTCCTAACAGAAGTAATGACAGATCATTTGAGAAGAAGACTGACAGAGGTGATTACATAAGTTATCGACAATTAGAAAGAAGAGATTCCCGAGACTACAAGGATAAAGGAAAGAAGGCCAATTACCTAGCTAAATGTAAAGATGATGACACTAACATTGAATTTGATGAAGACAGTGAGATGGTGTTTGTGGAAGTAAAAGATGATTCAGATGATGATGAAGAAAGGTATGTAGAAACAACACTCATATCTAAAGTTAGTAAAAATGATGTATAGATCATAGTTAGTGGCTGCACTCACCATATGACTGATGATAAGAAAATTTTTGGGACTTTTGAATACTATAAAGGAGGTTCAGTAAGAATGGGTAATGACACACCTTGTCTAGTTGAAGGTAGAGGAACCATAATGTTGAATAAACAGATAAAATGTGAAAATGATTATTTGGTAAATGGATTGAACTATAATCTATTGAGTGTTTCTCAGTTGAATAATTCAGGTCACAGAGTAGCATTTGAAAATAAAAAGGCAAAGATCTTCAACAAATCAGGAAATTTGATTGGTACCGGTGAGAAGACAAAAGGTAACTTATTCTATCTAAATGATACTGACACCACTTGTTTGATTGCTACAAACGAAGATATATGGTTGTGGCACAAAAGATTGTGTCATGTGAACTTTGACAACATGATGAAGATAATCAAAAAGAGAAATGTCAGAGGTTTACTAACGATGAGAAAGCCTAACAATATCATGTGTAAGAACTGTCAAAAAGGTAAGATGACAAAGTCTAGTTTCAAAAGAAAAACCCATACATCTGATGCAATTCTAGAATTAGTCTATACTGATCTATGTGGACCAATGAGGACAAAGAGTTATTATGGGGATATATATTTTATTCTCTTTGTTGATGACTTTTCTAGAATGATGACAGTCATGTTTCTAAAAGATAAATCAGAAGCATTTAAGATGTTTAAATGGTATAAGGAAATGGTAGAAAAGCAAAGTGGTAAGGAATTAAAATGTTTAAGATTAGATAGAGGAGGGGAATTTATTTCAGATGAATTCACTAACTTTTGTAATGAGCATGGAATCAAAAGAAAGGTCTCTGCACCGAGAACACCACAACAAAATGGAATTACTAAAAGAAGGAACAGATCCATAGTTGATTGTGCAAGGACACTGATGATAGAGAAAGGAATCACGCAAATCTTCTAGAGAGAAGCTGTTAGTACTGCTGTTTACACATTGAACAGAGTACAATTGAAGAAAGACACCAAGAAGACACCTTATGAGCTTTGGTATGGATACACACCCAATGTAAGTTATTTCAAATTTTTTGGCAGTCAATGTTATATCTTACAAGATGATAGAAATGGAAAAATTGACTCCAAGAGTGATGAAGGAATCTTTCTAGGGTATTCCACCAAGAGCAAGGCTTATAAATGTCTCAATAAAGCCTCTAACAAAATTATTGAAAGTGAAAATGTAAAGATAGATGAATTTGTAGAGAAGAATGAAAAGTAAAGCACTAAAGAACCAGAGGAATACAATATGTTTGCTTACAATGAGGAACGTGACACTCTACCCGACCAACAATGTAGAGCTCCCGAGCAACAGATCATTGAACCCGAGCATCAGGCTGCAAATACTGACGATCAGAATATTGCTCAAGATGATGCACTGAGTGATGGAGAATAGAATTAAGAAAAAAATGATGATCAAGATGAAAGACAAAGAGTTGAACTTGTACTTGCCAGATATATCAGAAGGAACTATCCACAAAAGTAGATCATAGGACATAAAAATTATGGTATGAGAACTAGAAGTAAGTCTCTAAATACAAGATGTCTTATTTGTGATTATGAGCCCAAATCTGTCAATGTTGCAGTAGATAATAATGAATGGATAAGTGCTATGAATGAGGAGATTGAACAGATAGAGAAAAACAAGACATGGACACTTGTACCAAGACCAAATGACAAGAATGTCATTGGCACAAAATAGATATTCAGGAATAAATTGAATGAGAATGGAGAAGTCACAAGAAATAAAGCAAGAATAGTATGCAAAGGGTATGCACAAGAAGAAGGGATTGACTATGGAGAGACCTTTGCAGCCATTTCTAGGCTAGAAGGAGTAAGAATATTACTTGCTCATGCTGCATATAAAGGCTTCAAGGTATACCAAATAGATGTCAAGTCAGCATTTCTAAATGGAATACTTGAAGAAGAGGTATACATTGAGCAACCAGAAGGGTTTGTTGATCTAGACAAGAGGAACATGGTATGTAGGCTACACAAAGCCTTTTATAGATTGAAACAAGCACCCTGAGCCTGGTATGAAAGACTTCATTCCTATCTTATAAGTATTGGATTTGTAAGGACTAGTGAAAATAGTAATCTTTATTTGAAGGAAGATACTGATGCTAACATTTTGATTGCTGAGATATTTGTTGATGATATCATATTTGGAGGCAATGATATGCTATGCAAATCATTTTCTAATGAAATGAGCAAAGAGTTTGAGATTTCTATGTTTGGAGAGATAAATTTCTTTCTTGGTCTACAGATCACGCAACAAGATGAAGATATTTTCATTACGCAATCCAAGTACATCAAAGAAGTACTGAAAATATTTAAGATGGAAGAATACAAACCACTTGGAACACCGATGGCAACTGGATGTAAGATGACAAAGGAAGACAAGTCATCAGAGGTAAATTAGACTTTGTATAGATCAATGATTAGAAAACTCATGTATGTTGTACATACTAGACTAGATATTGCACATGCAGTGGGAATAGTTTCTAGATTCTCTGCTAATCCCAGGGTATCACATATGACTGTTGTGAAAAGAATCCTAATATATCTGAAGAATAATAAGGAATATGGCTTATGGTATAGAAGAGAAGGAAAATTTGAACTAAAGGTATTTGTCGACGCTGTTTGGGCTGGAAATATTGATGACCAAAAGAGAACAACTAGAGGAGCATTCTTTATGGGTGACAGACTTGTCACATGGATTAGCAAAAACCAAGGATGCATCTCCCAATCTACTACAGAAGCAGAATATGTAGCTACTACTACAAACTACTCAAATATTGCATGGATCAAACATTTACTGGAAGGTATGCATATGAAAATTCTAGAACCACTAATTATCTATTATGATAATACAAATGTAATAAACTTTTCAAAGAATCCAGTCATGCATGCTAAAACAAAGCATATTGCCATCAATTATCATTATTTAAGAGAACAAGTTCAGGAAAAGGAAGTGATACTTGAGTATGTGAAATCAAAAGAACAATTGGCTGATATCTTCACCAAGCCACTTCCCAAGGATGCATTTGAGTACTTGAGAAAGAGACTAGGGGCAGACCCTTGTCTACTAGTCAGTAAGATGACTAGAAGGCTAGATCAGCCTGCATATTATCAGAATATCATTCATGTTGATGCAAGCAAAAAGATGAACTTCAAAGATACATATATACACAGAAAGGTATTTATCTACTCCAAGAACCAGAGTTATTACCGATGGATTGGGAAATTCAAGGAATATATTATGGATAAAAAAGATCCGTTTGGTATCACTGTCAAATATTTGTTTAGAAAGATGTTTGGCATTGTTGTCTAAGGGAGATAATTATCTCATTATCATACTGATAAAGGGAGAGATTATATCCATTATCAACTCAGGGAGAGATTATATCCATCATAGTATCCAAAGGAAAAGATGTAGCAAAGAAAGGGAGAGTACACACAAAGGAAAGAATTGCTGACTAGAAACATCAAAAGAAAGGAGAACAGTCAAAGGGAGAGAATTTGACACAGAAGGAGAACACATCACATCAGAGAAAGAAAGATTCTACATCTATCCAGTGAAGGGATTGAAGAAAGAAAGAAAGCTGCAAGAATCAAATCAAAGCTATTTGAGCTTTCTGAAAGCCAAACATTTGTATTAGTTACATTAGAAAAGCTTGATGAAACTATACATTTCATATTGTATTAGCAATAGTATAGTATGATAAATGTAGTATGTTTCCATCAATGCCAAAGGGAGAGATTGATGACATGTAACAGATTGAATGTTTGAAGATGTTAAGTTGATGATCATGCAAGGCATTAAATCAGTTAATGTATTATATTGTCATTGATGTCAACTTGATATAATCTATATGGTCATGGAGATACTGCCAAATACTTCAAAGAGATCATGAATCAAAACTAGGCTATCAGTAATGTATATAAGTCAAGTATTCATTAAGTGACTCCATACACCAAAGGAGTGCACACTGATGGTCAGAGTAAAAGAACAAAGTCACAGTGTTACCCGACGAGCAAAAGCACAACATTATCGACAAGTAGAGTTACAGTGTTGCCCGACGAAAAAAACATAGTGTAACCCAATGGACAAAATTATAGTGTTTCCTGATAGAAAATTCAAGGACGGAGATCTCGATGACAATTGAAGCCACACCGATGGAACAATTAGTTATCACCGATGACTAACTGAAGTGTCGACTGACAGGACAGAGACTTCAGAAAATGACAAAATACTTAGCTATCAAGAAGCTAAAGATAGAATTAATGAACACTTATCATTGTTTTAATCATCAAGATAAAGTCAGAGATAAGTAATTGATTTAAAGATGATTTGTCCAGTTGGCAAGAAGATCTCTTTGAGATAAAACTGGAGTTTTCTTTAAATCTATTGGCGAGAATTATGGATCACGCCAAGAATCAAGAAAGCCAAGAAAAGGGTAAATCATGTCTATATAGAGACAAACCCAATTCATTATGAATGGGGGAATGTGAGAGGTGAAAAAGAGAAGAGGAAAGATACTAAAGAAAATCTGAAGGAAAAGAAAGTCTTCATTCAGTCCTGATCAACAAGCTAGAGAAAAGAGCTAGATTCTGTAGACACTGACGAACAGTGAGACAACATCATAGAGCAGAACAAGTGTGGAGCAAAGGTATTGAACTGATTATATTAATCAGAGAGGTAATGGACTTACAATAGATCTGAAAATATGTAATTGAGTTGTATGCATGAATAGATCATTAGTGTTTTAGTTTAACCATTGAAGCATCAAGTCTCTTAACTGAGCAGGACTTAAAAGTCTTTTACAATTGAGATACATCCCAAGGAGTGTCAAAAAGTTTGATTGTGAAAGTAGCATTGGATATGCCCGATACCTATTGACAGGCCAAGTGAGTGTTTGATCAAGGATGGTAGCATTAGATGCTAGATACTAGATGACAAACTATCTTTTAAATCGTCTAACAAGGTCACACCTAATAGTGTGTTTGTAACCTTTAACAGGGTTGGCTCTTAACATGGCTCACTTCAGAAGAGTGAAAATTTGGGGTACCGATCACAGTGATTTTTCCCCTAACAGGGTTTCCACATTAAAAATCCATGTGTTATGTGTTCATGTTTCATTACTTTACTATTTTACATTTCACATATGCAATTCTGGATTTATCGGTATACTTTGCATATTTACTGTGTTTTGCTAAATAGTTAACTGCTTATCGGTAATCATACAAAAGAGAGATTTACAAAGCAATCTGACAAGTAGAAATTTGATATAAGTATTTCAAGGCATTCATCTTGTAGGACAGAAGATAACTAGAGGCATAATTTTTGGTTATAAGTTTTAAGGTTTAATTTAAGGATTAATTTTTTAGGCCACTGATTCACTCACCCCCCTCTTAGTTATTACTAATATTAAGTAGAGTGTAATCATGCACTAATTAGTGATCTTTGTAAATATATAATCTAACGTATTTCAAACTTTTCATAGACTGCAAGACAAATCAAAAGCTACAGAAGCGAGATTAAAAAAGGTTGGCCAACACAAACTTGGCTCTGGTGGCTATATGAAACTTCACTCTTGACTTGTAAGTAGCAACATTGGAATTTCATATCAAATTTTTATATATAAGGTTCATAAAAAAAATAAATGGCATGGAATTCAATGTAGACCCCACAGATGAAGACAAAATAATAGCCTTGAAGGAAGGCTATAAAGTCGTGGCTACACGGCTACACCAAGAATCCAAAATCCATAACGAAGAATATGATGCACCAGATGAGACACAGGTAAATTGGTCAAATGAAAAGTAAATCAAATTGAATAGTTAATTTCAAACATAAATTCACTATTTTATGATAACAATGCGCATGAAATTTCACTGCAGCCTTCAAATCCTATCACAGAACCTGGGCGTGACGAAGGCCATGATGTGCATCACAATGGTGGAGGTATTAATTTTCTTATTGGAAATAAATTATGTAATTATTAATAGAATTTAACATCTTTAATTGAAATTGGCTGTGTAACCTTTTTTGAATATTTTAGAGCATGTTGAGCATGTTGAGGTGGCGGCAGATCAAAATGTTATTGTACATGATGTGGCATTGTCAGGTAAAGAAAAATGTATGTTATGTTCTACTGGTTAATAAAATACATGTAACAATAAAAAAAGGTATGTAAATTTAACCCATTTACTTGTTATTGCAGCAGACCCCCCTTTAGTGCAGCAACCTCATGCTCCTCAAAACATGGGGAAGCATCATAATTTGAGATCACAGCCACAAGAGGAGGCAGAAGATATTGATGCTCCTATCATCCTTTTCCAAAAGAAATCTAAGAAAAACCCAAAAATGAAATGATTTCTTAAAAATGCTCTATGATAAAACTTGTTTGATTAAATTTGTTGGATAATGAAAGAACGTTGTTTTAAGTAATTATCTATGACGGCTGTGTATTAATATTGAATTTTATGTCATGTTAATGAATATTTTTATTTGTTAATGAGTTCTTGATTAGTATTGCGTATTAATGAATGTTATATCATATTAATGAATGTTATGTGATTGTATTGATTGAATGTTATAGTTCATAAATGGATGAATGAAGTGTGTAATTAGATGTTAATGGGGAATTTAGATTGACGTTAGGGGGAGGGGGGTGAGGCTATATGAGCTTCCACCTTCACGTGATTGGCCTTGTTAAGTAGAGAATATTAAAGTATTCTTGAAACAAAGTGAAGCTCAAACTAACATACCTTCATTATTTAATCAATTTCATTCATTCTAGGTCTTTGCTCATAAGTGCATTTTGAATGTGTCATTTTCAAGCAACTATCAAATAAAAAATTGGAAGGGCCAATATTCAACTTTTCTGGCATGATTCAGCTTCATTTTGTGTAAGTATTCTCTTCTTGAATGTGTCAACCTCTCTTGGCCTAATTTGGATTATTTCATTGGTTTGTGTTTTTGAGTAGGTGAAGTGTTAAATCAGTTCCTTTGGACTCCCATTTCCTCACACAGAGTAGTAATATATGTTAACAATATGTAATTTGCACATAGCATTCATAAACAATCAACCTAGTTTGTCACTACTTCCACATGTCATGTACATGGGACATATGTCAAATGATGGCTTTGCATGGTGCTAAGATTGCTATAGCATTTTGGCCCAACAAAAGAGAATGTCTCCTATCATTATCACATTACATCTATTGCAAGTAATATTCATCTGCATTGTACAAAAACTCACTCATCTCTTCCTATTTATTTCACCAATTTCACCTCTTGTTCCTCCGTCTCATTCAGTGGAATTGTTGCAATTAAAGAAGAAAGCATCCCAATTGTGATCACTTGTATCCATCTTTCTTAGGTTAAGTGCAATGATAAGGTCTTACAACTAGTGGGCTTCACCTTCCAGTCTTCGAGATTGAGAAGGTGATTGCAATATGTATAGAATGGTCAAATTATGGACATGGAAGTGAATTGTCTGACATAATGCCTAAAATGAAACAAAAATATCATGGGATATAATGTTTGTATGGCTCAAAGACATGACAATGAGGTGCAAAAACGCTGGAAAATCTAGTAAAATTGTGTGGAAATCACAATTCAAAGCCTGTGAAGAGATTATTAAATATACCATCTAATCATAAGAGACTTTAGTTAGATCCAGATTCCAAATACAAATTGCCACATAAGAGCATCAAGAGTTTTCCATTTTGAGGGGACTATGCTAATATGTATGTATACTAATTTTTCCATATGAGTTACAGAGCATATACGAATATGGAATAGCAACACTTAAATAAATGAAAAGGTTTCTACAGTAATGTTGTGTGACATATTGACAGAAGTCATTATCGATAGTTCTATTTTAATTGCAATGAACAGTTGGTAGGGTAACTAACACACCAATGCATAAGTGCACTATTAAAGAGCCATATTCATCTATTTTGGCTAATGATGTCGTCATGTCAGGTAGGGGACCTTGACATAATAAGGGGCATTATTTTTTATTTTATTTTGAAGAGTAAGTAAAATTGTTGTTAAACTGTGAACTTAAATATTAGTAAATTTTTTTTGTTTTCATTTGACTTTTTGAAAACTATGGAAAAATAAAATAGGTCTTCATAGAAGTTTAAATTTGTGTTGTTATGACACCCATTCTAGTTTTGGCAACAAACATAGGCTTATCTTAGCATAAACTTTGTGAAGCTTTAGCTTGTAGTAGAGAAAATATAATGTGATTAAATTGATTTTCAAATCAATTTTAGGTTGTAGTAGAGAAAATATAATGTGATTATATGGATTTTCATATCAATTTGATTAGATTGAATAACTCCTTATTCTCTTCTCGCAGGTGAAAGCTCTGAAGAAGAATCAGATAAAGAAACTGAATCTAGTATGATATTTTTATGCCTAATAAATCCTCCTAATTGTGTTTTCAACCAAAGACAAGTGAATAATTTTTTAAACTTTGGCTCCTCACAGTTCTTTTTTAGTTAGATTGTTGATCATCAGATGGTGTTGAAAATAGGGAATTTTTATATTATTCTTATGCTTCTATATTGCCTATACCACTTACATCCAGAGCCTAAGGCTAAAACTATTAAGGAAATGACATATGAGTGGGAGCTTCTAAATGATGTCAAGAAAGTCTGGCTTCAAAATAGTCTTGGTAGTCAAGGAATTCACTGATGAAGAATATTCCAACTTCTACCATTCACTTTCAAAGGTTTGTGAACTGCAACTTTAAAGTTTGGTTAGTCTATTTTCAGAATATTGTGAATGCATCTGCTAGGATGATAATAAAAGGGTCTTTAACAATAAAATTGAAGAGCATGGATAATACATCAGAAGGATTTTAAGCCATAATGTTTTGAATGCTAAATCATTTAACAATCCTGATTTTTTTGGTTTTTAATAATGTTAGCACTCATACTTGGACAAAATGATTTGTAGTATTACTATTAGATTGTCAACTTCAGATGATAGTTTTCCTTAGTAATAGAAATAATTTGGCCAAAAGTACAAGCATATGGATAGATAGACACATCATTTGAAATCAGGTAAAGACATATATTCATTTATTCACAATTTCACATTTCTATAGGCTTGGGCAACAGGTGGAAATACACTTATTGTAGTCATTGAACTACTCTGTCTAGGTAGTCATTGAATACTGATGTACTAAAGGATATATTTAATGCATATGTTGACTCAGAGATAGATTCAAAGAAAAAGGACAACTACACCAAATTCTGGAATGAGTTTGGAAAATCTATCAAGTTAGGTATAATCGAGGATGCATAAAAAAGAAACAGGCTTGCAAAGCTTCTGAGATTTGAAAGGTGACTTCTACTGCCCATTTTGAAAGCATATGATTTTTTTTCTTGATTGTGGATGAGTACCTTGCTAAGGTGTTACTCTATATTTCCAATCATTAAAATTTTCATGCTACTCATTTATACTGGTATTCTGTGTCTGTTTTAATAGCACAAAATCTGGCGATAAACTTACATCACTCGACCAGTACATATCAAGAATGAAGAAGGACCAGAAATATATTTACTACATAACTATTACTAATAAGGATCAACTTGAGAATTATCCATTCCTTGAGAAGCTAAGGAAGAAAAAATATGAGGTTTGTGATTTAACTTTTAGTTTTTGTTAGTGTAGGTTGAATGTTATCATGATGGCAATGGTAAGAGGACCCTATAATCAGTAGCTGTTGGCAAGCTATCCTTCTTAGATGTTGTTGTTTTATAAGGTTTGTCTCAATCCCAATAGGTTGTAGTTTCATTTTCTAGATGCATAAGTCAGAGGGGGCTTACAATAATAAATCATGTAATGTTGTTTTGAATACGAAGAACACTAGTATATGCGAATTTCATTATTTAATTATGAAAATCTATTAAAAATTTTGTAGTTGCCTCATTTAACAACTAGTAACCAGCATCAAATAAGTTTATAATAAACCATTATGCTAATAGTAATTAAAGTAACATAACAAAATACACATCCATATATATTAATGCAAAGTAACACCTGAAGATAAATATCTAGACTAATCACCGACCAAGATGTCGTTAGTGATTACTCTAGATATTTATCTTCAGGACTTTTTTTTTAACATTCCATATTGGTCAAAATTTTGATGAACTTTGGTCAAAACCCTCACCAAGACTGGTCTACATATTGACTATTCTATGTCAAAATTTAGCGTCGTGAGTTTGGCATCCTGGTCGGATGGGCCAAACATTTCGACCGACATTGGTCAAAATTTAGCATCGTGGGTTTGGCATCCTGGTCGAATGTGCCAAAAATTTTGACCGACATTGGTCAAAATTTAGCGTCATGGGTTTGGCATCCTGGTCAGATGGGCCAAACATTTTGACTGACATTGGTCGCAAGCTCGATGAATAAACTTGCTGCTTGAAGATGTCAATTTTGACCAAGATTGGCATAGAATATTCGACCTTAATAATGATGTGTCAAAATTTTGACTAGAAAAATAGTGACAAGACCATTTGTGGATCGTTCGACCAATCTGGGTAGAAAATTTGACCAATTTTTTTCAAAAAAAGGTTCCAATTCTACTAGTGGGATCTCTGTAATGTTGATCTTTCTATCCTTAATGACTTGCTTGTTTTCTTTACTGTACGAGAATTTTTCATTTCCTTTCCCATTATAGTTGATGTGAGGACATGTCGGGTAACATTAGCATCTTTACTATGTGCTTTTGAACCAATGGCTTGGTATGCATCGAATAGATTTCTCATAATGGTTCTCTCAGTACTATTTTCAGATGTTCTTGTTGACGAGACTTTGTGACTGGGTCCGCCAACAAAGTGTAAGTTGTCACCGGGTCTCGGGGTACCGACCAACTTTGCCTATAAAGGTTGTCTGGTGAATAAATTCTTTGGGCCTTCAAGCACATGAGAGTCAGATCTCGACAGTGCGGGAGCTAAGTTGGGAGTGTGATTGTTTTATTCAGGGGGATAGCTGGTTTTCTTGGATTGTCTTCTCTGGGGATTTAGGGAAGTTGGGGTTTCCTGCAAGCACGCACTAGTTAACCAAATAAACTTCAAAAGATAGGCCAGGGTTAGAAGTATTACATCTACCTATAGTCATGCAAATACATTTAAAACATCAACCATGCTCTAACATGCTACACTAAAATATTGAATGCATATAGAACCATCAGTTCATACTCATTTAATAGCAGGGGGAAAGAAGGTCATTAATCTACTTAAAATATCAGAGCAAAGGACATCAGAAACAAAAAACACAAAAGAGTATCAACTAAGAGATCAGAAGACCAACAACAACATTGTGAGAATTCTTTCTTCTTCATTAATGGGTTTTCCAGCAGCACTGGTGTTTACATCAACAGCTCTAGGGGAGCATCTATCTACTAAAATTCTAAGAACTAAGGAGCATTGAGCTCTGCAACTATATTCAAATGAAAATGTTGAAAGTGCTAAAGCTATGGACTATAAAATAATCAATTCTGCCGACCCTTGGAATGAGGTTGGACTTATTATTTATACACATGTTTTCCCTAAAACTCACCTAACTTATCTTTACACTCAACAATAAAATACAATTTCCCGTGGCTGGTACTACCTGCACCACATTACAACAACCTTGAGAAGAATGAAGGTCTGTCATGTCAAAAGAATAAGACAAGAAAGGAGGTATGGAAGAATCAGCCTTGAGAAGAGAGCCAGAGGGAGAATAGAAGAAATTTGATCCCCCAAGGATCGAGGCTACATGCCTCATCAATGAAAAAGTGGCTCACTATCTCCGATGCACCAGGTGTTTAATGCTGGAGCAGTGCCTTGGGAAGACCACCTGTCAGAACCATCCCTCGAGTCGTCGTGCCTTGTTGGGATCACCTACCTTCTGATACCCTTATTAACTACCTGATAGTGATCTATCGACTCTGGGAAACCTAGACATGGGTCACTAAAACAATACAAAACTGTTGGATCTGGGACTCCAAGATCTGGAAGCTTGCGCTCAAATAATAATGCATACAAAATGTGCTCTGCTGGTGAAAATCTCCAGAATCTGGAGAACTTTATTGCCCCTTAATGTTCTAGAATGCTTCCAAAATTTGGTAGACACCACTCCCATCAATGTCTTTAATGCTATCCCATCGGTCGCAGATGATTCTGAGCTTCTCTTCAATATCCCCAGCTCCTTCTTGAAATTAATTTACTAGCTTAATGGAGTCATGAGCCCGGAGCATCATTTTGGATAATCTTGAAATTTTACTTTTGTCAAAGTCCCTGACAGACTGATACCAGGACTCCATTACCTCATCATACTTTCTAAGGACATAGTCCTCTGGGGTGCACGTCCTGGTGGTAAAGGGATCAACTTCTGAAACCCTTGTAAAAAATTCTTTGTGCATATTTAAAGAATACTTAATTGCCATGAATTTCTCTTTCAGGGCCGTGACCAGTTGCTTTCTTACCTCAATATCGAGGCCAAGTCTGGAGTACTCATCCCAGAGGAAATTGAATGATTCCTCTCCCAAAATTCCTACTTTTGTGACTGCCTCTTCTCTGGAGCTTATTACCTCCTCCAATCCTATTTTCCATCCTTCATACTTTTCTAAACCCTGTTCCCATAGGACGACAGTACTATGTGCCTAGCTCAAGATATGGTGGACCGAGTAAAGATCTGGGAGAGATACCACTAAGGATTGTCTTATGATGACTATCTACTTGGTGATCCACCCATCTATAGTGTGGGTCTTATTTTTCATGGCTCTTAGAGCATCCACATCACCCTGTGCAAGCGGTAATCTAGATGTAGAAGCTTTCGGGTGGATCTTGGATAAGGGTTGTGTGAGTTCTGTCAGAAGTCCAAGGATATTTGCATTGGTTTCTCTTTTCTCCTTCAACTTCTAGGACTATTTGTCATATCAGGCCTCAACTATTTTGGTGGCCTCCCTTAGAAGGTCCAACTCGCCCTGCTTATCTCTCCTCCCCATTATTACCTCTGTGATCGCATAATCCTCGGGCCTCACCGCTGCTGCATTTGTATCTAGGGGAGGCATTGCGATTGTCACAACTATACTTCCTACTAGATCGGTCTAGAGGGTATGGACTATTTGGGCATCTTAGCTTCTTGGCCTCTACATTTTAGGCCATCATTTTGGCCAAGGAGAGTGGAACACCTATTGCTACCACTGGTGCCTTTCTCTTTCTTGATTCTACCAGCCATTGGGGTGGCTGGGGTAGTTTTGCTAACAAGGTCTAGGTGTCAAGATTCCCTTCAGAATATGGCAGTGCATTCCCAAGATTTATAGTGTCGTTGGGCTCTTGCTCATTTCTTTGCTCCTGTTCCCTCTCTTGCTTTCTAGAAGCCTCAGTATTTTCCACCAGTTTGGAATCCTCTTTCATTATGTCTAGGGTTTCTTCCCCACTGGTATCAACATCTCCTATATTTTCAGGGATTTCCCCGTCCTTCTCAGCATTAGTTGAATTTATATTTATATCTTCGGGGATTCTCCCCTCATCCTGCTGTTGTTGTTGCTGTTGTTGTTTGTCGGCCTCCTCCATCGGGATATCTTCCACTGCTAGAACATCTTGTGGAGATGGGTGAGGTACTTGGCTAAAGTTTAACAATGCGACTGCTGAACTATCTCACCAAATGTACTCTGGGGAATTTGGTCACCCAGAGTCGCCAGAGGCATCTAGAGCGTGATAATTGGGGGTACGGTTGATCCCGTAGGTCTGGCTTCCCCAACCATTAGTTTCTCATCTATCATTTTCCTTGGTTCATCCTCGGCCTCATAGACCGGTGTTCTCTCCCACTCTGGCTCCTTTTATGTTTCCTCCTAGATTTCCTACTCTATGGCAGCTTCTTGTTCTGGGACTTCCTTTTCAGCGGGGATCTCTTCTTTTTCTTGGTCGGTGATCTCTTCCACCGCGTGATCTATATCCCCATGCAGGTTCATCAACTCATCCATCCCAAAGATATCATCAAAGTCGTCATGTGGGTGAGAGGTATCTGAAACATCTTCAAGTTTGAGCGAATCTGAACTGACATCTACTGGGGGCATCTCAAGCATACCAAGGCTGGTGGTTGCGCTTGTAGTAGGGGTCACCCTCTGCTTCTTCTTTCTTTGTAATGGAACCCTACTGTCCAGAATATTTGTAGGCTCTGCCTCACTAGACGTCTTCCTACTCATCATTATGGCCAATGATAAGGATCCCACTGGGTGAGCAGATGCCACTGGAGTTGCAAGGATACCAGAGGAAAGTTGAGTACTTATCTTCTATCTTGTCAGCCTCAACACCTCCATTTTTTCTTCTATCTGAGCCATTATGGGGAGTGAACCCTTGGGAGGTACCTGGGCTGGGGGCCCTTCCTTTTCCTTCCCCTTTCTCATGTTGGATCTTGCGGCTTGAGAGGTCGAAGAAGACCTCTGAACAATTGGTCCTTTCCAGGTACTCTTGGGACACACCCACTCAAAATACTTGTGACTATTTTCTATAATGGGGTGGCATGCCCCCTCAATTGTTAAATATGTTGGGGTGGCCCAATCCACAGGAGGGAGATCTAGTGTATACCCCTATTCTTTATACGATGGGTCTTCTAAGGGCCCGTCATCTATGAAACCCTTTGGAAATCCCCGAAGGTCGAGGGATTTCATCAAGCCTTTGGACATCCACGAATGTTGGCAGGCCCTGAGATCAAAACTGTCTTGGCAATCTACCCAGAAATCTTCAATATCTTCTTTGTGTGGTGGGGACGCTCGGGGAAGCGCTAGAGCTATCTTACCTAGCAGATCAAAATTGTTTTTGGTATGGTCAAATTTGACCAGCCCCAAACTCTTCAATTCGTTGTCCACCTTCTTTGCCACAGCCAGACTACACAAATAGTTCCCGCAAGAGATTGGGAACAAAACATTGGTAACCTTCTTCAATGTGAAGAGGGCGTGCAGCTCAAAAATTTGCCGGTAGAACTCTAAAAGAATAATTCTATCCCTGCAATATCAGAGAAGAAGATAGGGTTTCCCAGAGAAGCCGGTCACCCGAATATATGTATGCTACTGCAATTGAATAAAGTAATTCCCGTAAGTACTTACCAAGTTCATCGCCTCTTGCAATAATCGGTATCCAGAATCCTGAGTAAGTGTCAAAATATTTTGGTAGATGAAGGCATCATTTACCCTACAAAAATTTGGGAAACTGAGTTCCCACTAGACCCGGGGATAATGATCCCATGGCGTCAACTAGCCTTGCTCATTCTCGAGAATGTCCATCATTTGCAAACCCTGAAAGGTAGGTCTCTGATGGGCCAGTGCCCATAGTATGTAAGATGTCATATAGAACTTGGAGGTCTAGAGGACTCTCTTCAACTGCGTATCTGTATGAGTTAATTTTGGCCTTCTAAATCAACCACACACTTCAACACAGTCCTTCTTCACCAGGTACAGCCAAGACTGAATATGAGTTATTCATCCTGCCTGTCTCCATGATTCGACCTGTTGCCTTCTATCTAGATGGAGTTTTGAAATTTGCTCTTAGGACGAGGGCCTCACAACTATGGACCATCTAAGAATGAAGGATTTTAATCATGATAACAATGCAATGCAAAGATTATGCTATGAATTGAAATATGCAAGATAATCTAAGTATGATCACTAAATGCCATTATTCTAGAAATTGAAGCTATTCTATTTGCAATATGCAATTAATCTATATGATCTTAAGCAAATGAGACAACAATTCAGTATAATAAC
>MU227551.1:1153756-1184124 GCA_018584345.1 Thuja plicata
AATTAAATATTATTTAATTCCTTTTCATGTGTCTCAGCTAAAGAGGGTGAATTTAATTTAATTAAAGTGCTAGGACTTTATTAATTAAATTAATTCGATCATAGGATTTGTTTAGCCAAATAGATATGTAGGAATTAAATATGATGTATGATTAATACAGATTTAGGATTTTCTGCATTTGACACTCAGGTCGAGTAGAGTCAGTGAAAACTCAGAATTGCCTAGTACAATAGGACTTTGATGATTTAGAAGAATGAAAAATGCAACAAAATTGGTTAGGGTTGCAAGATGCCAATTTTGGGGTGTTACAGTATCCACATGCTTGGCGACGATGGCCACCCAATTGAATGTTTGACTGCGGGAGGTGATGCAGTCGACAAAGTAATACATGTATGCTGAGAAATCCCGGGCATGGGGACCTCCAAAGAGCCTACATAGGAATATGATGTCCACTTGGATAGGTTCTTTAAAATCCCCACGGGAGATCTCCAACTTCATCTTTTTATAGTCCCTCCTTGGGGACTTCAGCCAATGGGTGTTGAGATGTTGCCAGGAGAGAAGGAAAGCCCCTTCGAAGTCTTGTAATGATGTGGCCCGGGAGAGAACCACAACTCCCTTGAATTGAGGGATCCCCAACCATGAAGTGAAAGTTGCTATGTCCAGATTGACGATAGTCATTGGATAGTGTAACGATAGGGGATCTACGAGCAAGACAACCCAAGCGGAGGTGTTGTAGAGCATTGCTAGTTAGAGTATCAGCTCCAATGCTTGCATCGAGTAGGAAAAAATTACATCTTTAATGATCCTAGAGGCAGCCAAGTATTTTTCCATATCATCTCTGGTGGTCCTCTATGGTAGATGGCTTGAACCAAGCCCTGCATTTCAGCCCAAAGTCCAGGTTCTATGTCTGTTATATCTTAAAACTTAGAGTCCACCTTGGACTCTATGAGAACACCCTCCTTCAAGAATTTGGAGGTTAGTGATAGCTTGGCCAGCATCTTTTCGGCCTTAGTCTTTGTAGCTACCTGAGTGGAGGTAGTTGGCAGCTCCGGGCTATTAGGAGGAGCGATTACTTTAGACATTTTGATCAATCTATCTGCAACCCGCAAGATCGGGGAACTGTCAACACATGATATGATAAAAATAATAATTTAAGGACTCCAGGGAATTCACTATCATTTTGCACCTGCCCAAAAATGTGTTAGCATGCATCAAAATCCTAGAATGGTGAAATTAACATGGGTCAAATTTTAATCAACACCCAGAGGCTTCAAGGCATTGGATTAAGTGATAAAAATGGAATGAAGAATCAGGGGATTCTCAACACCCAGAGTCTAGAAGAACTAGACGTTGTCGATGTGACCAGCAATAAGCCATACTCGGCTGACATGGGTCATCACATAGCCACGCGACAAGTGGCATAATGGCATTAATGGTGATAAGTGGGATGACACAGGTGAAGTAAATGCCATATGAGATGGGATTTGAATGATCGCTCATGGGAAAATTAATCCTGCCATTAAGATGACACAATAAAGGAGAGAGAAATTTGCCATGACTCAAACCAGTGAGGTGCTAAGTTTGAGTCATGGTGACTACCTCTCTGATGAGCTCGACATAGTGGTTAAGACGTGATGGAGTGCAATGAGCTTGATGGAATGGAAGGATATACAGAGAATACACCCAATGTACGAAGGGCCAAAGCACCACGAGGGCCAAAGCATGACTCGTAGGCCGTCCATGATAAACAGGAATATATACAAACACAAGCAGAAATTTACATAATATACAAAATATACAGAGGCATTTATACAAATTATATAAACATCTACATTAAATTACAACTGCATAGAGGGAAGACAACCCTCTGGTAGAGCCAACCCACCAATGAGAGGTGATAGAAAAGGCCACACAAAGACACGGAAAAATGAAAACTAGAACAAAAGAAAAACATAATGAAAACAAGCGCAACAGAAGCAAGAAATAGAAAACCAAAAAACTAGAGGAGAGAGCCGAAGGCCTACCTAGAAATACAGAGAATGTGGGAAAGATGAGCATGGGAGGCACTCTACAACAAGTTCACCTTCAAGCCACCATGAGAAAGCACTCCAAATCACTGCTTAATTAACCACCAAGCATAGGGAGAAAACACTATTTAATTCACCTTAATCACCTTAAAATCTCTCTAAGTTCTCTAAGTGCTTGATCGCGGTAAATGTGAAAATGACGGGTAACTTCAATTTATACCCCTAGGGCAAAAATGTGTTGCACTCTTTCTGCAAACTCTGGGACAAAAAAGACCTCCGGACTCTGGGCCCAAGGATTCCATGCAACTATACCTTCTAACAATAGAAGACCTGATGCAAAATAATCCCAGAGTCTCGGATCTAGCTGACTCAAGAGAACAAACAAACTCTGGGACTGGGTCCCAGAGACAAAAAAAAAAAAAAGACAAAAGAAAAAGAGAAACCAACCCTCGCAGAAGAAAAGTTCAGAGGGGAAACAAAGGAAAAAAAAGAAACCAAAGGAAAGAGAAAAAGCGAAAAAGGGGGACCCAACATTTTGTCTACAAAATGTAGGGACGGGTATGCAGGGTGTAACAGTTCTCAACGCCACAATTCTCATTGTCTCTCTAAATTTTAGATTCTTAATCATTTCAACAACTACTTGACATCTTCCAATTTGATTTAATTTTTCAAAATATTTATTCCAAATATTTTTAGCAATTCTTCTACGATTTCTTTCTGACATTTTATCATGCATTGGTCTCAAAATATTTTCATCAATGTCAATTAGAAACTTTGGTTTTCTACGAATTCTAGGAGGTGTTAACATAGCTGCATCCTCTACATTTTCATTAGATGAATTAGGTGCATTTATCCCCATCATTTCAATTGGTGTATGTTGAACACTTTCATTTTCATTATGTGCATTTTTTTTAATTAATGACATCAAATTGTAATGGTGCATTAGATAAATTAGGTGCATTTATCCCCATTACTTCAATTGGTTTATGTTGAACATTTTCATTTTCATTATGTGCATTTTGTTCATTAATGACATTGAATTGAAATGGTGCATTAGATGAATTAGGTGCATTTTTCACATTAAAATTATCATTTTCATCACTTACATTGCATGCATTTGATGATGTACCTTGTTGTATTCTCCTCATCTGCTCCCTTTTGTCTTTCCTTTTCTGTCTCTCGTTGTTCAATTATTCCTCTTTTCTTCTTTCCCATTGTTCATATTGAATGGACCCTATGAATAATATCATGAACATAGAATAACATGTGAACATCAAATCCAAAAAATAAGAACAAATCAACCATTTTCTTGAAATGTGAAATTACAATGATAAATTAACATTAAAAACACCAATAAACAACACAATTCAATCATTTCAAAGAAAAAATATGCAAAAAAGTGTAGACCTATCTGTTACTGGAATAAAACAATAGAAAAATAGCATTGGGACCTTGGGACTTTTGGATGATATCAGTTTTGGTTACTGATCATGTTTTTGATATTCATGTTTTGTCACTGATGTCAACATATATTTCTTTGAAGAAGACAGACTGGCTACTTGACTGCAAGGAGTGTACAGACATTGTATAGATGTTTTAGAATGATCAAAGTTGGATTTATGTAGAAGGATATGTGTTAAACTTATTCCTCAGGTCACTTGGCTTTATGTTGCATATTGTGAATGTTACAGTTGATTTGGTGAAGACTGGTTTTCTGGACTTTAACTGTGATTCTAGATAGAGCAGGTCTCTATGTTTTGAGTATATCTTTTTGGCAAAGATATTTCAAATGATTCAAGCTTATTGGTGGACATCTAATATATGTTGGAGTAATGGGTTGAGTTCAATTTTTGTTTGGATACTGGTGACATCATCTATGGCGTGTATTCTGGAGAAGACCTAGTTCCTGGCTGACTTTAGACATGTAGCGTGTAAACTTAATTATGAGCTTGGATTGCGGATCTGGAAGTATATGTAATGGATTATAGATGATGTTTACTTTTTATAGGTACCATGTGTATCTTAGCAAGGGGTTATATAATTATTTGTATGATGGAAAGCCTTAATTGGCCAATCTAGTTGATTATGTATTAGGAAAGCTTAACTGGCTGACCTAATGAATTATTGTAAGAAGGTATATATGGATGATCTTTTCTTATGGAGAAGATGTGGTAGAGAATAAAGGACAGTGATGTGTGGAAGCTTCAAAGCTTGTTGACTGCTGGATACAGAGCAGAGTTGATACTTCATTAGAAATGACCAAGCAAAGATAGTTGCTATTAGACAGCTCACTGGATTATGTATTTTCTTTATACACTTGATTCAGATTGTAAATCCTTGAGGGCGGCTTTAACCTTCTTTGGGAATTGTACCTTGGTAGTGAGACTACTATTTTCTTTGACTCCTAACAGGGACTATCTACTATAATGTTTTAACAAGCTCCTAATAGGGCTAACATCTTTTAACATGGATACTATACTCTCAACACATTATTTGTGGGTGTTAATTCCCACCATGGATTTACCTTTAATAGGGTTTCCTCGACAAAAAATATTGTGTTATGATGTTGAGATTTACCGTGTTATCATTTACATTTGCAGATTTGGTTTATAAAGTTTAAAGTTTAATAATCTATAGTACAACTGATTCACCCCCCTCTCAGTTGTCTTGTGGATTGTTATTCCTAATAGGGAAAACTTGTAATTACTATTTTAATATCATTTAAGAAAGAAATATTCCTAATTCAAGAGAACCTGATTAGGTTCTAAGGACTTAAGAACCCGATTGAGTTATGAGAACATAAAGGCTCAATGCTCCTAATTCCTCAGAACCTGATCAGGCAATGCTCCTAATTCCTCAAAACCTGATCAGGTTCTGAAAAACTAAGAGAGAGAGAGAGAGAGAGAGAGATGTTGGGACTAATGGGAAGTGTGTACTAAGAGGGGAGGGGTGAATCAATACCTCTAAAACATTTGTATCTTTTAACCTTTATCCATTAGGTAATCAATTGTTTATCCAACCATCTGTTCTACACTATCTTGATGTAAGTCTTATCAATTATTTAACTTAATCATACATGTGAACATTCATAGAAACATTAATGAAAGTAATTATATAACACAAGATATGATAACAGAGAAAACTCTTGCTAGGAAGTAAAAACTGCGGTGGGGATGGCACCCACAAATTCTTCACTTTCTGCAGATTGGAAGGGGCCAATTAAGGCTTACAATTTGATCACTTCTGATGATCTACCCTATTAAGAGTATCTTTGGAGACCTGTTAAAGTCTAATCTATTAAGAGATTTAGCAACACTATTTAGTGTGCACTCGGTTAAGAGATTTACAATTGGATGGTTAAATCTACCTTCCTTGAAATGATTTTTACACTTTGCTTCACTTGTTAGAATGTAAGAAAATTACAATTTGACCTGGTGTATGCAATCTCATATTGCTGCTTACAGATCTAATTAAGATTAAATGTATAAGTATATCACCTAATGTGATTGAATAATACCTCTGTTGCTTAGTAGCCTCTATTCTTGGTTCTTGATAACCAAATTCACCTTTTGTTGTTCTAGTTCTTGAAACTTTCAGTCTGATCCATAGATGTGCTCACAGGCTTCATTCATCCTCTCTTCCATTCTCACGTCATACATAATGAATGATTACAACATCTATTTATAAGATATTTTGACCTAATCAAGTTTCACGTAAAACAATATTAACTCTAAGATCGCAAGTTTACAACTTGACCTTGATCTCCTTGTCTATGTGTTTTAAATCAATTAGACTAATTAAAACACTTACATTAATGTTTGTTTTCCCTAAATAAATGGTTTTAAAAACAAATCAAGAATCTATAAATAGAATAAGGTTGTTTTATCTGACATGGAAGTCAGATCCACTTTTTGTGGGCTGCAACTGACTTTTGGTTTTTGTCGGTCGGTTATGCTCTTAAGTCAGTTAGACTGTCTCTCGGTGTTCCTTGCTTGAACTGTCTCTTAGGTTCCTCTTTGAATATTCTCTTGGTTTGCATTTTGTCTTGCTTGTTTGGTTCCACTGTCGGGTTCCTCTTTATCCTTTCCACTTTGGATTTCTGGTTTACACACAAAACTGTGTCATCGGTTTTCTTTGTACTTAGCAGTTTTCGATGATCTTCGATATCTGTATATTCAATTTTCTCTTTGTCCTATCTTTTGATGTATGTTTACTGAAAGTGTTATTTCCATACTAATGGAAAAATAATGTCATCAATCTCCTGTTAGGGATTTTTCTTGTATGAATCACAATGCTTGAATAATTACTTTAACACCATGCTGTTTATATTGATTCAGATGCAAGAAAAGCCTAATTGCTAAGGATTGGATAAGATCCTTCTTCATTTTTGAGCTCCATATATACTTAGGTAGGTTTTACCTCTTTATGATTACTGATTACACAGTATTTATAAAAGTGGACATTGATTTGCTATGTATCTTTGTTAAACCAACTTATGAAACACCTTGCAAATGACCAAGCATAACCAAATGCAAAACTTAACCATACAAAACATGATTGTAAATATAGCATAAATCAGTGATACAAGGATTTTCATTCTTCTTCCTTTTAAGGAGGGATAACCTAATGATTTACTCTTTAAGAAATCAACAAATTGAATAGTATCCTACTGATACAAATCCTTATGAGTTCAACTCATTTTTTCTTAGTAACATAAGTATTTTGATTAAAATAATTTTGATATTGGATGAAGAACAAAATACAAATTATACTCTAGACCAGTGCCTATCCCTTGGGAAAAGAGTCAATGAAAACATGTATCAGCAGCAATAAACCAATAGAGATACTGTAGAGTGCCTTAAAAACTACATGCAGCTGAGATAGAGTGCCTTACAAACTATCCTCTCATATACATACATCTGCATCAAATCCTTATCACAATACTTTTCTCTCTGAAATCATCTATGAAACTTAGTCCTCTCCTTGAAAGGAACTTATAAATAATTAGACAAACTACCTTGTAGTAGGTGTATTTCAAATGCCTTACAAGTGAAACACACTAGAGCACAAACAAAATGCAAAGAGACAAGATAATATGAAAGAGGGAAAAGTACACTATATTCTATTAATGGATTCTGTTTCAACACATCCAGACAATAAGCTTTCAGAATATACAAAGAAATAAAAGTATAACTTACAATAAAATTTCCACAAGACCAACAAGGACCTGCTCTAGGCATCTGTAGGAAAAAACTAGAACAGACCAGAGGAAAGGAACCCTTACAACTAAGAAAAGAAGAGGATATATAAAAGAGAAGAAACCCTAAAAACTATGTCTGGCAAACACCTTCCATTCTCTCAAATCTGATTTGCACTCATTCCTTCTTTTCCAAAAATCTGATCCTTCTCGGTGACTTCAAAAAATCTGATTTTACTTGCATTTCAATTCTTCAAAATATCTGATTGATTTAATCAATTTTTAACTCAACTTGTCTTTCAAAATCTGATTTTAGCCTCTGCATAACTCTTTCATTCTGCCACTGAGAAGCTTTTCCAAATCTGATATTAATCTGAGAAAATCTGATTTCATTCTTCTTCAAAAATCTCCGGGAAAGAAAATATGAATTTGATTTTGCAAATGAAATATATGTATTTTATCTCTTCTTTCTAAGAAAATCTGATCCCCATAATTTGATCTTCATTCTGTCCAAATTTTCCATAATTCTGCAAAAAATCTGATTTCTCTGTGTTGAAAACTCTTCTCGGAATGCATTTTCAAATCTTTGAAAAATAAAAATAAAAAATCTGCACTAGACTATAGAAAAGACCATACATATTTAATATTTTATGAAAATCTGATTTTTAATTCCTTTTAATATTCCATGCACAAACTATAACATTTTAAATCATTTTAATTTTGAAATCTATGCATTTTCTCCTTTTAGAATTCTATTTTATGCCTTTTTCTCCCAGAATCCACCAGATTTTGACACTTGTCACATGCTGATTTGCTGCTCTAAACTGGCCTTTTAACTCACCTTTTAACCCCAGTCACTTTTCCTTCATTGTCTCTAAGTCTCTGAATAATTCCTTTAACTTTGATTTGATTTGGAGACTTGGAGACAAGCCTTTAGTCTCTAAGTCTCTAAATCATTTTCTTGACCTTGAGTCTATTTGGAGACTTGGAGACAAGCTTTAGTCTCTAAGTCTCTAGATATTTTTGCTAACCATGAGTTATTTGGGAGACTTGGAGACTACCTTTAGTCTCTAAGTCTCTAGATCTTTACTTAACCGCACCTTAACTGCACTTTAACCATGATCAACCTTTTGCTCATTGTCTCTAAGTCTCATAAACTTTTTCTTAACCATGGTTCGATTTAGAGACTAGCCTTTAGTCTCTAAGTCTCTGAATAATTTTCTTGACTTTGGAGACTTGGAGACTTGGAGACATGGAGACTACCTTTACTTAACTTAACCATTAACCATGCCTCAACTGTGGTTGCTTTGCACAATGTAGTCTCTAAGTCTCTAGATGATTTTCTCAACCATGGGTATGTTTGGAGACTTGGAGACTACCTTTAGTCTCTAAGTCTCTGAATAAGCTTAACTTGAATGCACCTTGACCGTGTCTTGACTATAGTTAACTTTGATAGTGTAGTCTCTAAGTCTCTGAATCATTTCACCAACTATGGTTAGACTTGGAGACTTGGAGACTAGCCTTTAGTCTCTAAGTCTCTAGATGATTTTCTTGGCTTTGGAGACTTGGAGACATAGAGACTAACTTAGTGCATTTTTACTCCAAAATAATGGGGCCCACAAGAATTTTCAAATTTCAAACATGAGACCCACCAAATGGCCTCTTGGTTCTTTTTTCAAATCATATTCTAAGTGTTGGAGCATATAAATGTTAAAAACTTTCACAACCCCATGCATGTGGGATATATCTCTGTGCATTTTGAAACTTTGCTATTGCTGCCAATACTCAAAGAGCCATAAATTTTGTATTTCAACTCTGATTTGTCTCAAATTTTTATTTTAGATTTTTGGCATGGTCATCTCAAGCATATCCAAAATTAAGCCCAACCCAGATCGTAGTTTTTGAGATATGATAAAAAATGTTGCTGGCTGTGTTCTTGGATTTTTAAAATTTCTGAATGTTCTCTCCAAGTGCTGCTCACAAATGCCTAAATTTTCTTGCTGGTTAATACCTTTAATCTTCTCCATAGGGCTGGGCTCCCCTTTCCATGGTTTCATTTTTTATTTTATAACTTAAAACTTTTTTAAAAACCTCTGCTTTGCACTGTCAAACTGCACAAACTGTCTTCAAATTTTGATTCACAAACTAATCAAAAAGAGCCCCCATAATTTGAACCTCTGGAACTTGATTCACCTTTGCACATAGAATATGAATATTCAATTATCTTGCACTGAAGGTGAACTGATCTATCGGCATCAATTTGCAAAGTTAGCATCTTACAACTTTTTTGATTTTAAACTCAGCAAATATGCATAAATTGGATTTGGAATCAAGTTGGGAAAGTGAACAACTGGATTGGTATGAGTCTGAAACTCTTCAAATGGGTACACTTTCATTTTTTCAACATGGGGGAAAATTCAATTATGCAATGCATTCAACTGGATACATTTTGTAGAAGCTCAAAGTAGGCTATTTGGATATCTGGACATGACAGAGAAACAAGATGGTTCTGCAAGACCAACTTTGGGGAGACTGAAAACTTATCAAATGGATTCAAAATGACTCAAGATTTAAAACATAAGCTCTCTGATATACATGTTAAACATTCCCAAAGTGGTGAATATGAAACTCAATAGGGCACAAGTTATTCAGATGCAAAGTAGGCTAGTTACAACAATTTGACACTATAATCAGCATATGCAAAAAAGGACAAGTGCTCAAAACAAGACATCACTAAATGACTCAAAACTTGAATCTGACGATCTAGGATGTCTTCTTATGTCTAAAAAAGAGTTATGAACACCTGATATGCATGAAAAACTTCAGACTTGCATTTGGGCAAAAAGGCTCAAAAGTTCTCATAAGGGGCCAAAATGTAAATTTTTTAACAAGGTACTAAAAAACCTTGTTGTATTTTTGAGTACCAACATCTCCCCCTTGGAAATTAGTATAAAAATTGATATGTACAAAATACTAACAAAAATGTTTAGTATATACATCATATATATTCCTTAGACATTTCATGACTCCCCCTATGCATATGTCGGTATAGTATAAGTGTATGTACATGATACTTTACTCTTTTTCACCTTGTTCTTTATATATCATATCATATCATATCATTATACGCCCCCTTTTTTGTTCTTTTTCTATACTATATAGTTTCCTATCTATATATATAATTATTTTCTCCCTTTTTTATGTTAAGGGAAAAGGTGTATACCTTATAGCTTATCAAAAATGTGAGAGTGTGAGGACTTCATGTCCTTCATCATCTTCTCCCATTGGTCCTTCAGGTTGTCTAGAGCCATGTGCTTGAGTGTGATCCTTGAATGCATATCATAGATGTTGTCTACTACAGACATCTTAGGGGTGGCTATCAGTTGTCTTACTGAACTGATATGTTGTTGAAGCAGTGTCTGATTTGGTAGAAGTTGAGCCTGTAGCTCGGTGACCTCTTCCATGAATTTTGTTTCTGCCTCCCACAGTTCCTATCTTAACCTTTTTATCTCAACAATTTTCTCATAATTCAACTTTATTGCATTGTCCTTGGTGGTTAAGCCTTTAGCACTAGTAGCTAGATTAGAATCTAACTTTTCTATTTTATCACTATGCTCCTTAGTAAATTATTCAAGTGTGCTCAATTGTTGTATCAAGGAAATAGCTTCAACAATTATTGGATCTAATTCACTTACCAATTCTGAAATCTTTACCTTGTTTACTACCACTTCTTGGATGATCTTTTCAACAAGTTTGTGTTGATATTTCTACTCTTCTCTCTCCTTAATTGCCTTTTCTGCATTAATGTTCTATGTTTTAATGTCTTCGGTGAGAGTGGCTAGTTGATCAAGGATAGGTCTATTTTGATCAACATCAACATCGGGTACAATCTGATGCAAGATGTCCCTAGTTATTTTTAGTACCATGGAGTCTTGGTGCCACTTTCTCAGCTTCTCCTATAGTGCCTTCCTCTGGTATATTTCACTGTACTCTTTAAGTGCTTCATATTCAAGTGTAGTTGGGTCACATTTGGGTATCTCAATTATTTTTTCTAGAGTGACTTCCAACTTACTCTTTTTGGATTTCTTCTTCTTCTTCTGAGTTTCACTTGAATGTAGAACCATAGCCATCTTCTCATATTTGTCAGTAGTGCTAGATGAAGTAATTTGTGGTGTTGCCTCTTTTTGCTACTATGCTTCGGTGTCATCTTGTCAGTTTTGAGTGGGCGTCTCTACATCAACCTTTACATTATCTATAGAAACTTGTTTGGTTACCTCAGGAATGTCATCTTTTTTTTTTGTTCCTTCATCGGTATCCTTGTGTACTTCATCTATTTTCTTTAAATCTCCTTCTGTAACCTTGTCAGTTTTGGTTATAATATGAGTGTCTCTGATGCCATTTTGTTAATTGGTGTTGTCTTTATTTCCTTCATCCCCTGCATCCTTGGGAATGCTTGAATCTTTGTCAGGTGATTTGTCTTTTTCTTGAAGTATATTGATGGATTGCATCAATATTGGCATGTTGCTTGATATGTTCACCTGTGAAGTGTCAAATATTTTGTCCTATCTTTCAGTTTTGTCCTTGATAATAGTGACATATTCATCTTTCTGTATTTCTTCTACTGGATCATTGGTTATGTCAATGACTATGTTTTCCACAATGTTGTCCATAGTTGTGTCCAACCATGTCTCATTAGCAAGATCCATATCCTTGTTGCCTTTGGTGTCTAGTTCCTCCTTGTCCAATTAAACATCTATGGTGATGATTGGTTCTATGCTCTTAGTAGCTTGATCATTCTTGATTTCCTGATTCTCAGTTAGAGCTCTCTGTGTCTCAGGACTTGCATCCTTTTCAGGAATATCAAGTATTTTCCTCCATTCGGCTTCAATTTTTTGGTCTAACTCTAGTAGATTTCCTTTTAGCACTTGGTAGGCTCTCATCTTTGGTGAGAACCTTTTGGAATGAGCCTTCATCATTTCTTTTATTTCCTCTATTTTGGATTCGGGAGGCATGACTGATACTAGTTCTCTTTCCCTGATTTCTTTCTCGGAGTGCAAGGCAAAAGTCCATCTTGCCGATAGCCTGTCTTAGTTCTTTGGGCATTTTGTCTGATAGTTCTATACGGAGGTATTTGTATAAGCACATTGATGAGTAAAATTATTTCCTTCATTTTGTATAATTTTAAATACTCTATTCTAATTTCTGTCAAGACATTTGTGAACCTAGCCAGTTAAAACTTGTGATAAAGTCCAGTTAGAACTGATAAACCATGGGTAAATATTTGTGACATATTTTGCCAATATTATACATATAGTGCAGTATTTCATATAACCATCAGAGTATATGTTCTAATATCTGGATTTAATTTGATTAAGCTTGTTGCATGAATATTTTTGCATCACAACTAACTTGTCAGGGAAGGAAGCGACTGGAGAGTGGTCGACAACATTCAAGGAAGACTGTTGAGGACCAGCTATGGTGGAGTTATCATCACTGCACCAGGAGACATGACTGCTACAATGGAGGAGCCACTATTCTAGGATGTTGGGATGTAGTGTTTCTATATTCCCTCTGCACTTTATTATGTTGAACTGGTCGCCCAAGCTTTATTCCCACACCACGGGCTGTTGCATTTCCATCTTCTTCTCTGGCATGTTTTCAGCAAGATAGTTTCTTTTCTATTTTGTAATAAGTGTTCAATCCTCTATTTATAGGTATCAGACCAATAGTTTGTAGTTAGAGAAGAGTTAGGAAAAAGAGAAAGTTTTTGGAAGAAAACTTTTATATCTTACAACAAGTTATTTTAAGATCATGTATTGTTCTTATGTAATGCGTTTTTTAAATATAATGAAGTGGTTCTTGGTTTACATTCTGTGTTAGTAGATTAGAAAAAACCAACCAAGGGGGCCCAATAGGGAGGTGGAATAGATTAGAGTAGAGTAGATTTATTTCCAGCATTTCCAGTATTTCCAGTATTTCAGATAGAAGTTATAGTTTCTTCTTGTAGCATTGTACTTTGTGAATGTTCCTGCAGCATCTGCAAGAATAGTTATAATGGATGTTTTGGGTTTAAAGTATAGGTTTTAAAAGTAAAGTTTGCAATTTCTAGCATTCATTTAAATAAGGAGACAAGTGTATTCTTTCCTGCAGCACTAGTGCAAGTTTCTTTTATGCATTTCTTACCTTCCTGCAACATAAGCATAATGACTCCTTAAGGAGCCTAGTGCACATACTGTGCCAACCATTTCAAGTATACGTCACTAGGTTGACAAGTTAAATGCACCTCATAGTGGGAGAATTAGTCCTTAGATTGAACAAACTATTCCTAAGAAAGGCCTTGAGCATGATTATTCCACACCTATTATGAGGCGGTTCTTTTTTGGTGCCGCTGCCAGGGATGATGTCAAGCTAGGAACATTTTTGAGTCATTTTTCATTCCTAGTTAGTTTTTAGATTTGCATTTCTTCACAAGCATGAAAAATTCAATTGCATGCATCAAAGAGAAAGGCAATGAGATGAATATGGTAGATTTCTCTTGGCAGAGTCTACTAATTTGAGCGAGGAAGTTGAAGAAGTTGAGTTACCCTTTGAAGACGCAAGTCCTGACTTTCCTACATCATCTTCCTCCAGAGCAGAGCCATTTGATATAAGTGGTCTTCGGCCTTTTGCTGAAGTCTTGGCCAACTTTCTAGATAATTATGGCCCAAATCCACTTGTTGTTAACAATCCCGTAGCTAATGCTCCTTTCCAGCAGCAAGCCCATAATCAAATACCCCTAGTAATGGCACACCCTACTTTGCCATTTCCTCTCCTGAGCCTTATAAACAATGCTAATCTCAAAAATATACCTATAGCTGCTCTTCCAAAGTTTTATGGTCTTATAACAGAGGATCCTGACACTTTCTTGTTTGAGTTCGACATACTCTATCGAAGCTTTGACTATAATACCAATGCCCATAAGCTCAAGTTGTTTCCTGCAACACTGAAAGAGTCAGTCTTACGATGGTTCATGGGCTTAGGAGCCAATGCAGCAGGTACCTGGGATGAGATGCAGACATTGTTTCTGTAGAAATACAAAGATTATTGCAAGGGGAGTGACCCAAAAGGAGATGATATCTTTAGGATGTCTCAAAAGGAGGATGAAACATTAGAGGATGATGTTTCACGTTTCTTATACATAATGCAGAAGAACCCCCAACATGTACTAGCAGAGGATTCACAGAAACTAGTTTTCTTAAGAGGGGTAAATGACAATTGTCTGGAAGTATTAGACTTGATGGTTGGTTGAGACATATCCCAATCCTCTTGGGATGACCTCAAGAAAATCTGTCTCAACTACTCAAGGTCAACTGTGAAGAAAGGCAGAGGATACCAGTCCACAGTCACAAAAGGGATTAGTTCGAGCGTTTCAAAGCTGGAGATATCTAATTTGCTCATGAATTTTAAGAAAGACATCATAAATGATGTAGCTACACATCTGAACGCCATGACTGCCAAGAAGAAGCATGCAGAGGCTGAATCACAATTGGCTAAATACTGTCCACACTGCAATAGACAAAAGAAAGACTACGGATGTAAGCTGGTAGCAAACCTGGAAAATTAACATTTGCCAACTGACTACATGAAGATAGATGGAGACAATGATCAAGTGTTCTTCATTGCTCAACATCAACCATGGGCTTCATAATAAGGTATGCCACAATATCCTCTACAATTTTCAAATTCTAACAATAATCAATGGCAAAACAAAAGTTATCAGAACACTTCTCATTGCTCTCAACCCTAGTGGCCTAACCAGCAAAATAACCAGTGGAAAAACAACCTGTGGCCTAATCAGCAGAATCAATGGCAACCACCGCAAGGAAATTGGCAGCAAACTAATCAATGGAGGGGGTATCCACAGTGGCCTAACCAAAATCCTAGCAGTCCACAATTACCACCTCTAGTGCAACCACCTCTAATAATGCCACCTCCTACCGTAACTAATGCTAATCCAAAGCCAACTCAATTTCCTGCTCAACCTCAGCTAAACCCAAAAAACAAATAGTAGCAACAACAAACATACACTACTAACACTCAGCAGTGGCCTACTTATTCACTAGAGATAGCTGATATCCATTTGAGGTCTGGTACTACTCTGCCTACACCTGAATATCCTATTATCACAGAAGTTGCAGACACTCCTACAACACTACTTCTAGAAGCCACACTGCCAAATACTAGCTAGACAACTGATATAACCAGCAGAACTACTGTCCACACTCCAATAAATCCACCTTTTCCACATAGGCTACACAAGGAAAAACCTATATCCCAAGAGGAAAAAACATTTGATATTATTGAGCAGCTGAAAAATATGAACATCCAAATCCCTCTGTTCCAAGCTATCAAAGATATACCTCTTTATGGAAAGGCTATTAAGGAAGCATGCCTTAAGAAACTGGGATGAAGGAAGAAAGACCCTCAAATAGTCCATGTTGTATGGAAATTAGTAGATATCATGTTAGGCAAGGTGGTAATACCAAAGTATTCAGATCCTGGCAGCCCAGTAGTCAACCTGATAATAAATGGACAGACTGTGAAAAATGCTTTAGTTGATTTGGGAGCAACAATAAATGTGATGACTAGGGATACAATGCATAGGCTAAGCATAGAAGGCTTAAGAAAAACACCCATAGTGTTACAACTTGCTGATAGTTCAACTGTTACTCCAGATGGTCTCATAGAGGATGTGGTAGTTACCTTAGATTGATGGGAGTATCCTGCTGATTTTCTTATCCTATCTCCTAAAATAAACTTTGCTGGCTATCCTTTAATCTTGGGAAGACCCTGGCTAGCCACCACTGATGCCAAAATTAATTCCAGATCAGGTAGTATGACAATTTCAAATGGACAAGCCATAAGGAAGCTAGCCTTATATGCACCTGCCCAACCCAACCCCAGCCAGACTTGGGAGAACCTATTTGGCCAGACTTAGGGGATGAAGAGGAAGAGTTGAATTCAGTAGCTCATCTCATGATGTTGCATAGGAAATCTTTTCTAAAGATGCAAGAGGAAGATGATGTGATACGGAGCATTCTTACCAATGAATGTGTTGTGGCTAAAGATGTTTCAGAGAGTTCTGTTTTACAACTATGTACCTATGAGGACTGTGTGTTTCTAGCAACCCCTAAGATAATTGATCAATTATTGACAAGTGAAATAGCTAGAATTCTAGTGCCCAAAGTGTTAATGGTAGAGCTAACAACAACAGTGGAACTTTCCCCTGGTCATAACCTCTATGTAAACAACAAGTTGTCCCAATCACAGTTGGTATTGTTAACCAAGCTCCTCAGCCAACATGAAAAAGCCTTTGTATGGGATTATGGGGATATAGAAGGACTAAACTCTAAACTCTGCACCCATAAAATCTACATCAGTGATGGAAGCTTGCCAATTCATCAACCTCAAAGGAGAATAAATCCCGCACTGAGAGAAATAGTCAAAACTGAGTTGCAGAAGTTGTTAGATGTTGGATTCATCTATCCAATCTCTAATAGCAAGTGGGTATCACCATTGGTCATTGTACCTAAGAAAGGAGGTAAGTGGTGGATATGTGTGGATTATAGGGAATTAAATAATTCTCCAAAGAAGGATCACTTTCCTTTACCTTTTATTGACCAGGTCTTGGATAATTTGGCTGGAAAGAAATACTTCTCCTTTCTGGATGGATACAGTGGTTACAATCAGATAAGCATTGCCCCCAAAGATCAAGAGAAGACCACATTAACATGCCCTTGGGGCACATATGCTTATTCAGTATTACCATTTGGCTTATGCAATGCACCTGCTACCTTTCAGAGAGCTGTGATCAACATCTTTGCTGATATATCACATGATTGCATGAAAATCTACATGGATGACTTCACTACATTCGGTGTCACATTTGAGGAATCCCTGAAGAACTTGGAGAAGGTACTAATTAGATGCAAGGAACACAACCTATCTCTCAACAGTGAAAAGTGCTTTATGATGATGCAGGAAGGCATGGTGTTGGGACATTTGATCTCCGCACCTGGAATCCAGGTAGACCCTGTGAAGATAGAGGTAATTCTCACACTCCCTATTCCCACTAAGAAAAAATATGTCAGATCTTTCCTAGTTCATGCTGGCTATTATAGGAGGTTTATCTAGAACTTTAGTTAAATAGCTAGTCCTCTATACACCTTACTTACCAAAGAAGCCAAATTTGCTTGGACAAAAGAATGTGATGAATCCTTCCTGCAGCTCAAGTCACTTTTGACAACTGCAACAGTACTTAGGGGTCTTGACTGGACTTTGCCATTTCACATACATATAGATGCTTCAGACTATGTCGTAGGTGTTGTCCTAGGACAAAATTCTAAAAACCTTGAAAATAAAATCTATTATATCAGTAAGAGTCTCCATGGACCAGAGTTAAACTATACAGTGACTGAAAAATAATTGCTAGTAGTAGTTTATGCTCTAAACAAATTTTTCCATTATGTAACTGGTTATCCCATCTATGTTCATACTGACCATGCAACAATTAGGTATCTCATGAGAAAACCTACCATCACAGGCAGGTTACCAAGATGGCTTCTTCTTTTGTAGGAATTTGATATAACAATCATTGACAAGCTAGGGAAAGCAAACGTGGTAGCTGATAATCTATCTAGAATTCACCATGTTGAAGAAGACACTACTTTGATAGGTGATGCATTTCCAGATGAGAATTTATTTCATATTGCTGTCCAAAATTCATGGCATGCTGATATAGCTAATTACCTAGCAGCTAACAAAATGCACACACATTTCTCTTATAAGGATAAGAGGCTGCTATTAGAGAAAAGATTACATTTCTCTTGGATTGATAACACATTATTTTACACTAGACCTGACCAAGTCATGAGGAGATGTGTGAGAGAAGATGAGACATATGACATTCTACATGCATGTCATAATGAACCATGTGGGGGACACTTTGCAGCAAAAAGGACAACACTAAATATTCTAACAACTGGCTACTACTGGCCTACACTACACAAAGATGTAGCTAGTTATACAAGTGAGTGTAATGTCAGTGAATGGGCCGACCAACAAAATCAGATGAAATGCCCTTAAACCCACAGGTGGTGGTAACACCATTTGATAAATGGGACATGGAATTTATTGGTCCAATAGACCCTCCAACCAATGGGAAGTCATACATCTTGGTGTGCATTGATTACCTAACAAAATGGGTCGAAGTAAGAGCAATGAAGCATGCCAGGGATCATAAAGTTACTGAATTTCTATATGAAGAAATTTTTACTAGATATGGTGTGCCAAGAGAACTTGTTACTGATCAAGGTACTCAATTCACTTCAAATCTGATAACCGAGCTCATGAAGGAATATAATATCAGACATCGAAAGTCAAGCCCTTATCACCATCAAGCCAATGGACAAGCAGAAGTTACCAATCGGGAGATAGAAGAAATCTTAACAAAGATAGTTCATTTGCATCGCCGAGATTGGAGCAGCAGACTATCAAAAGCCATCTGGGTGTATAGAATAGCATGGAAGATTACTACAGGGTTCACTCCATTCGAACTGTTATATGGTAAAGCAGCAATGCTACCAATTGAATTTGAACACAAGACATTAAGAACAACGTTGGAGCTAAATATTGATCTTCTTGCAGCACAGAGAGAGCACTTGCTGCATCTCAATTTTTTGGATGAAATGCGCAAGTCTACCCTGCAGCATATGGAAATTGTCCAAAATCAAAGGAAACAGTGGCACGAATCCCATATTAAGAGTAAGCAGTTCCAGGTTGGAGATTGGGCATTGTTGTATGATTCCAAATTCCAAGAAATACTAGGTAAGCTACACACATGATGGTTGGGTCCATATGAAATAAGCCATGTATTTACGAATGAGGCAGTCCAGTTGACCACAATTGACCTAGTACACTTCAAGCTATTAGTCAATGGACATCAACTAAAGTTGTATCACCAGCCACAAATGAAAGAAGACTTCCTGCAGCAACTCAACCAGTCAGTTTTAAAGGATCAATAGGTAACACTTCCTGTAGTAGAGGGTGCCAACCTTCTTCCTGCAGCTCTTCAATAAGAATTCCTTCAAAGCATGACCATAATAAAAACTTTATGTTTACATAAAGTTCAATTTTCCATTCACTTTCTACATTCTTATTTTTCAACTCATTTCATTCCTTAATCTTCCTTCCACCCACCTTCCACGTCATCATTTTTCTGTGATTTCAATAAAGAGATCATGCGCTGATGCATGCCACTGACGTCATTCTACTCTTGCCACCTTTTGCTGGCATGTAAAATGATGAATTCATAGGTACAGGATTTTCCAATTTATCTCCATTTTTAGCACATAGATTTCATTGGTTATATCTAATACTGCCATAAATGTATCATTGCGACTTGAAGCTAGTTTCGTACCTCCTACTAAGTCTGACAAGTGAGGACACTTGTCAATGTTTCATAGGGGGCAGGGAAGTGTACTCATTCCTAAATGTCATTCCTATTTACTCATTAAGATCCTCAAATCTATACTTTGGCCTTGTCTTAATTAAAATCCAGTTGCCGCATCACACAAGTGTCAAGTGTCGTACCTTTATTCCTAAATAAACCCCTAATTGTCAGACTAGATGTGACCCAAAATTAAAATCATAAGACAAATCTCACATGAATATCTATAATTCATTTTGTTCATACCGAGAATACCAGAAGAATGTGAAAAGGGTCCGTGGTTTTACAAGAGGTAGTCTGAAATTCAAAAGAGAAGAAGGTAATTGTCGAGAATAGAGCAGAGGTTGAATTTGGTAAGCACAAATGGGAGGCCAATTGCAGTGGCATGAACTAGTAGATCATGGTATTTTACTTTCTGATGTCAAGGTAGTAAGAAGATTTAATGCCTATGGATGGCTGGGATATTTCTTGAAATTGACGGAGTTTGATGAAGAAGCAACAACAGAATTTGCAAACACATTTGATGAAGGCCAAGCAAAAGTGTGGGGGTTGATAGTCATTTCCATAGAGGAACAAATAGAAAAATTAACCAAGCTGATAGCAGTAGGGGAACACTACCCCAATGTGCACGATGCCTGGTCAGCTAGGGCACAGTTTACCCTACCAGGTGACCCTCATTTGGAGATTACTAAATAGGGGTGCAAAATAATGTCCATTCCTCTGCCATATTTTGAGTTGGCCATGCATATTATCAGGTATTTTACTTGTGAAGGAAGGTTTTCTAATTTGCATGTGCATCATTTTAAGTTTTAGTTATGTAAGGCATAATATTCCAATGAATGTCCCCAATTTCTTGTTTAATATGCTATGAATTAGTGCTGAGGAAACCCAGAAAGGAAATGACAATTCTATTACTCACCATGCCCTAATTAAATTGCTCATAGAGAAAACCCTTAGAGATGTATCTCCTATGGCATGGGAAGAATTTTTCCATCATAAAACCCTATAGCCTTATATTTCCCCTAATGTGTAAATTAGCCAAGATAATGTAGTCCCCACTGACCCAGCTATTAAGCAAGGTACCCAAGGGGCAGAAACTGAAAATTTACAAGAAACTGTCTTTACCCACTCATATGAGAAATGTACCTACCTCTACCCAAACTCAAGGAAAATGGAAGTTAGAGGGAGAAACTTTGGTTCCTACAGCTGAGCCACAAAACCCTACAGTCTCGAGAGGGAAGAAAATGAAGTCAGTTCCTGCAGTAACTGTTCCTACAGCCACTACTCTTGCAGCAGAGAAACCAAAGAGGGTTAGTAAGAAAAAGGCTATAGAGGTTGAGAAAACCCCTTTATGAAGAAGCTCTAGGATGAGAGGGAATATTCCCAAAGTACCCACCGAAAGCCAGTCCGCTTCCCCCAAACAATTTGAGGAGGAAACTCCTATTCATATTGTTTTGGATGATTCTCCCAGCCAGTCTGAGATTCCAGACATTTCTCAAAATTTGGATTAGAAGTGTGAAGCTGAGCTATGTCAAAATGACCTAGGAGCTAGTCATCAGGATGTTCCAAACCATGAAAAAGAAACCCCTATAACTCACCAGCTAGCTTGCACAGAAACTATCATAGTTTCCTATAAGAAAAATTGGTTAATAAATTTCTTAGAGCAGTCATGGAGGGAACAAAGGAGGAAGAATAGCCAGGATAAAAATAGTGGTCCAAGTAATCTACAAATGCTTCTCGTCTAGTTATATAATAAGCATGTGTTGACAACCACTCTATGGGGAGAAGAGAAAAAGAAATCGTAGAAAGTAATAGCAGAACAAGGAGAGGAAATTGCAGAATTAAAAGATCAGTTGGCAAGACAGAAACAAAGGATGGAACATGCCCTTAAGTTTACTAACCAGATAATTGCTTGTAGACTGCCACCTAGGGTCTATACCATATGTCTAAAAGAACAATTCCTCTTATTCCAATTGATAATGACCCTCAAGGATGTAAACGCAAAGTTCAAATCAGCCCAGGAATTTTATGGTTTATACCAAACCCTTCCATCATGGCAACAAAACTTACTCTATGAGTTGTATGTGCAAAATTTCATCATCCCTACAGAGATTGGATGGAACCCCCTACTTTACATATGGGATATACACCTAAGGGCCCTAATTTCTTGGATGCACAACGAGGCCAACTATGATAGACAACTGGAGAATTACAGAGAGCTAGAAAAATCAGAACCCCTACCATTAAGAGCAGAAAGTAGTCAACCATAAAAATTCCTGAGGGATTGGTTCAAACTGACATATGGGAATGTTAAAAAGGAAATAAGAGATAAAATTTTAAAGCTTAGAATAGAGGTGTATGAAGAATATGACAACATGTCTTATTTTGTCTTCCAAAGAGCCTTAACCGGTGTCAGAAGTAGGTGGGCAGATTATCAGAGGCATTTAAAAGGTCAGAGCCACATAGCCCCATTAACCTTGAAGCAGCCATACATCGAGCATCAGAATATATGGGGCTGGGTAGGAAAATTAGGCAGGAGCTCTGGTGTCTGCTCACAATGCAGCCACCCATGCTTCTTTGGCCCCTATATGACATCAACACTACCAGGCTTGACAGGCTACAGGAGGATCACAGAAGGGAAGTTTGGGAAAGAACAAGAGGATTCTACTACTCCTTCAAGAGCCAGAGGCGAGGAAGAACTGAAGTTGGTGACTTTAGGTCAATTGCTAGAAGATGCAATGCTTGAGGACAAGCATTTGATTAACCAAGGTGCAGATGATGAGGCCAAATTATTGCCTTTATTTTGTATAATTTTAAATACTCTGTTCTAATTTTTGTCAAGATATTTGTGAACCTAGCCAATTAAAACTTGTGATAAAGTCCAGTTAGAATTGATAAACCATGGGTAGATATTTGTGACATATTTTGCCAATATTATACATATAGTGCAGTATTTCATATAACCATCAGAATATATGTTCTAATATCTGGATTTAATTTGATTAAGCTTGTTGCATGAATATTTCTGCATCACAACTAACTTGTCAAGGAAGGAAGTGATTGCAGAGTGGTCAACAACATTCAAGGAAGACTGTTGAGGACCAGCTATGACAGAGTGATCATCACAGCACCAGGAGACATGTCTACTACAATGGAGGAGCCACTATTCTAGGATGTGGGAATGGAGTGCTACTATATTCCCTCTGCACTTTATTATGTTGAACTGGTCGGCCAAGATTTATTACCCACACCGCGGGCTGTTACATTTCCATCTTCTTCTCCAACATGTTTTCAGCAAGATAGTTTCTTTTCTATTTTGTAATAAGTGTTCGATCCTCTATTTATAGGGATCAGACTAATAGTTTGTAGTTAGAGAAGAGTTAGGAAAAAGAGAATTTTTTTGGAAGAAAATTGTTATATCTTACAGTAAGTTATTTTAAGATCATGTATTGTTCTTATGTAATGCATATTTGAAATACAATGAAGTGATTCTTGGTTTACATTCTATGTTAGTAGATTAGCAGAAACCAACCAAGGGGGCCCAATTGGGAGGTGGAATAGATTAGAGTAGAGTAGATTTATTTTCAGCATTTCCAGTATTTCTAGTATTTCAGATAGAAGTTACAGTTTCTTCCTGCAGCATTGTACTTTGTGAATGTTCCTGCAATATCTGCAAAAATAGTTATAATGGATGTTCTGGGTTGAAAGTATAGGTTTAAGTAGAGTTTGTAATTTCTAGCATTCATTTCAATAAGGAGATAAGTGTATTCTTTCCTGTAGCACTAGTGTAGGTTTCTTTTATGCATGTCTTACCTTCCTGCAGCATAAGCATAATGACTCCTTAAGGAACCTAGTGCACATACTGTGCTGACCATTTCAATTATACGTCCCTGGGTTGACAAGTTAAATGCACCTCATAGTGGGAGAAGTAGTCCTTAGATTGAATAAACTATTCCTAAGAAAGGCCTTGAGCATGATTATTCCACACCTATTGTGAGGCAGTTCACACATCATCTTGATGATTTCCTCCTCAATCTTATTTTGATCTAGGGGATCCAATTTTAACCATCTTCTCACTTTGGAGTCAATAATTGATCCTGATTTGATCATTTGTGCACATACCTCATCAATGGTTTTAGGAATATTGTTCTTTTCCTCATGGACACCTGCATATTGTTATGTGTCCTCAATATCTTCCCCGGTTCTAATGAACTTTCTTCTCTTCATTGGTCCTCTTTTCTGTTTTTCCATTTTTTTCTTGTAGGTCCTTACTTGACCTTTCTTCAAGGGTGAAGGACTTTTGTCCTTATCTGTTTGGCTTCTAGTTCTTGAGGCAGCTATGGTTCTTGGATTCTTAGCTGGTGTTGGTACCGGTGTATCCGACTCTATAGAATCAGAGTCACTTACCTCAGCCTCACCGATGGGTGAGTGTCCTTCAATTTCTTCCTTTTATTCAGTTTCCTCCTTTGTAACCAAAAGTATTTTCTTCAAATTCCTAACCATTTTATCTTTCTTCCTGTCTATTTTCTTTACAACCAAGCCAGTTTTGATTCTTGATTTGGCCTCCTCATAAGTGTCAAACTTTGGTTGTGTTTTGTCTATGGGTTCATTTATCAATGCATCGATTGCATTGGATGCTTGGTCAATGTTTACCTCATATTCTAATGGTTGTAACCATGCTGTCCTTGGTACAATAGGCTTGATGTATGTGTGGTCAGTGTCAACCATGAAACATATATCATTCTTGAATTTCTCAATAAGTTTCTCTGGGATCCTAACTCTTTTCTACATTCTATCCTTGAATCCAGTAAATTAATCATCCATAACTGTTTCAAAGTTGTCTCCTAGTGATGTTATGTATTCATTGATATGTATGGTGACTAGTCTAGTGGTATCCCATTTCACATCTCCTACTGATGAAAATGATTCTTGGAAGTAAAAGAAAATGAACAAGATAAGTGAGCCAAACTTACATGTGTTTGTCTTTTCTTTTCTGATTGTTCTCAAGTTTTCTTCTAACTCGCTAAGTAGAAATTATGTTAGATCCAACTGAGTTCCTTTATTCACAATTTTATAAGATGTAACTGCTACACTAGATGCTATGTTATTCATCCTGCTAGCTTGAAAGAATTTGTAGACTAGGACACATGTTCCAAATTTTAGTTCATCATCGGTGATAGTGGATACCTTCAGTCCTCTGCCATCACACTTAGCTCCTGTGTTCTTTTTAATATTATCCTTGGGTGGGTGTTCCAATGCCTTTACCTTGTCGGTTACAGGATAACTGGTGACAACATGAATAACATCCTGGGTTATCATTTTAGGCTCATCCAACCATAGCTTGTGGTTGTGAATTCAACTCAATACTAACCGAATCCACTCATTTTTGAATACCTTTGGGAACAATAGGGAATTAGGGAGCCCTTTAACCTTTATGTGTTTGTGCTCATCTTTTATGAATCTATCCTCATTATATAGCTTCTTGAAAGCTTTTTCCACCTCTAAGTCACCAATTTCTACAATCTTGCAGTGGATGTATGCTCGCACATCTTCGATGAGAAAAACCGTAGCTGGTATTCATGAGAATGCTCCAGCATTTTCGGGTTGTGATGCAACCTCAGGGAAAATCTTGTAGTGGGGTTCCTCATAGGTAGAATTCTTGATAAGTTTAACCTTATCCTTCTTGATGTTCTTTAGTTTCGTGGAACTTGAAGTCATGGCCATTGTTTTAGACATTTTAGGGCTTTCTGAAAAATGTATAAAACAAAGTTCTTAGTTGTTGTAGGAACTTATTGTTTACTCCTAGTGGTCACTGAGTAGTTTGGAGTGCTGTAGATCGAGTTGAAGTCACTCTATGATGCTGTTACCATATGCTCAAATTTTTCTTTCGTCACTCTGCTTTGCTTGCTAGTGAATAATGAAACCCTTCTGTCCCTTTTTTATAGATGTTTTACCTAAAAGTGAGTCATTAATACTTAGCCACTCCTCAGTGTTTGAAGATGGAGTCTTCAGGGTAAACACTAACTTCTCTCTTCGGTGACAATGCGATGATTTGGGGCATTCATCTAACTTATTTATTTTACCGATGGGTTTTAGTGTATGACAAAGATACCTTTTTCAACTTTCCTGATTACCGACAAGTCTCAGTTTACACTAGCAAATTTTCTTTCACATGTTAACTGACGATTCTCGGTAAGTGTAGGAAGTTTCGGCTTTGAGCGTATACCGATGGATTTTGGTATGTATTTCCCAATGGAATAAATTTCATGTATTTTAACAAGTAATATGATGATGCATCTTTACTTATGCTAATTTGGCATTTTATCAACATACTATGGAATTGATGTAAAATACTACTTAGTGTAATGCAGTTCCATACTTACTTGTTCTGCTTAGGTGGGCATGGTGATGTCACTAGATCCATTGGATGGGGTGTCACCAATTGCATTGCTCGATCTAGCTTCATCATTATTTGAATATTTTCTCCACATTTTTTCTCTCATCCTCTGGATGTCTTCAATGGTATTTCCATTGGGAAATGTGCTAGTCTCTATCATCCAGTCTCTACAGTCTTTCTTGAGATGACCAACTTTATGACAGTTGTATAGTTAGAAAATGGAAGCACTTCCATTTTAGACTTGTTTATCCTTTCGAGTGAGTGGTTTGGGGTCATGAAAAGTGCCTTGAATGGGTTCCTGATCTTGACATGGCTTCCCTCCTATTCTGTCCTTCTTTCCACTCCTGTTCAGCCTGATTCCTGCATTCTGAACTGCAGACTAGTGATTCTGGGCTTCAGGGTCAGGGTTGACATTTTAGGTCTATGTCGACCTCGACCTTGACCTAGGTTAGGGTTGACCTCGACCTTGACCTAGGTCAGGGTTGACCTCAACCCTGAATTAGGTCAGGGTCAACCTCGACCCTATTCTAGGTCAGGGTTGACCTTGACCCTAACCTAGGTCAGGGTCGACCTCGACCTTGACCCAGGGTTTAGATCTTGGGGTCTCACAGTTTTGGATGTCAATCTTTGCAAAAAGTATTTTCCCACTTCTGGGTCGGCTGTTTTAGGTTCTGAAGTGTTGATTCCTAAATTATATTTAATATAGGTCCTCTCCTAGGGGTAAAGGCTTTAATGGAAATTTAATTCTCCTATGTCGGCCTCCTTAGAAGATTGTGGCCTAGTTTCATATAAAAGGGAGCCTTCTCCTCTCATTTTCTCTAATGATAATCATCATCAAGCGAGCTAAGTCTTCTAATCGTGATCAAGCATTCTCAAACTATCTTCAAGGGTGATTCAAGAAAGCTAAAGAGTAAGATTTCAAGAAAGCATTCATCCATTCAAGCATCCACTTTCATGAAGGAGATCCATTGGAGGCCATTGAAAGATTCAAGCTACATAGTGCCCTTTTGGTGATCTCTCCATCGACCTTCTTCCAAGCCTATTCCAAATTCAAGAATCCATTCAAGACTTAGTGTTGGAGATCTACAAGAAAGATATTAAAGACATCCTACCTTTCTACATTCCACATTTTGAAGCCTACTTGTGGATCCAAGGATTCAAATCTGCCATAAGGAATTTTACAAGCAAGGTGAATTTAAGCATTTATTTTTTCCATTTCTGCAATTTCAATTACATATATTTGAGATTAATTCCAAAACCAAGGTTTGACCAAGGTAAACCCCTCCCCCACAACAAAAAATCCTCTTTTTCTTGCAGGTATAGGTTCAGAACAGCAAATTTGAGACCAGATCTGGATACCCTTTTCGGCTTTCTTTTGGACGGCGAGAAAAGATTCTCTGTCGGACCTGTGTAGGTCAAGGTCGACATTATTGGGTTAGGGTTGACATTTGTGGGTCAAGATTGACCTTTTTCATAAGACAACATCAGAATGGAAAAAGATTTCTGGGTTTTGTTCGTCTCTGTGTTCCAGTTTGGGATCAACTATTAGTTTTTCTAGAAACAGTCTATAGACCTTAGAAAACAACATTCTTTGATCTACAATTCTTTAAGGTTAGTACATTTCTCCTATTTCTTCAATTACTGTCATATATCATATCTATACATATAATTAACAGAATTTAAGACATCCTTCTTGTTATTCTCCTTTCTGAATAGTTGATTCATTTGTGCATTAACCCTTCTTTTGGGTTGATCAACTTGGATCTTCCATTTGTGCATTTGTGAATAAAAGAGGAACATCTTATCTCCTCCCTAATCACAATTGCAATACAAAATCAATTAAATTCAAGTAAGTATAAAGTAGGGTTAAGGAATTCAACACACTTTAATCAAATCAAACAATAATTAACAATTAAATCACCTTATCCTCTTTCAACACCTTGCATATTCCTAAACACCCTATTTCATATGTTATATTTTGGTGAACCCGCGATAGACAACTCTTTCTTTTTGGTGTTAGATTTAAATTGTTTATGCTAGATCTTGCATTTTCTTTCAAATTGCATTTAAATTCCATTGATCAAAATTTTGTGTTAGTTCATTTTCATTGTATTAGTGTATAAGCTTTACCACATCTAGTCCTACTTATAGTATCCTGGTTATAAGAAGCCATAGACTTATGGGTTCCTTTGATCCTGAGTCTTTCTCTCCTTTCCTTATGATCCTAGATGATAATTTGATAACTCATGATTCCAATCCTTCTATGGAGGATAACTCTTCTCACTCATCTAATGATGAAGATGACACTTTAAGAGTTCCTCCTGAACAAGTGCAAAACCTTTCAACCAAACTTGATAAAATAGGAAATTGGCTTATCCAAGAAAAACATAATCAAGATTCTATCCAAGCTATAGAGGCTCTTAAGAAATTTCTCCATGATAATGATCAAGGTATTAATTTCTTGCGTAGTATTACTCACCTTGTGAATTTGAATGTTAAACCTTTAGCTCAAGAGGCTCAAGAGTTAGGATTCACACCTATTGTTACTAGTGTAGGACCTTCTTCTATTCCTCTATGTAGTATTCCTACTTACACTCCTCCTTTGATAACAAATTCTCTCCCAAGTGCACCTATCCTTGTGAGTACTCCACCGGTATCTTTACCTACCTCACAACCTTCATATCATAATGTGCTTTTTACTTATACTAATCCTCTTCCAACTATGGTTCCTAATGTTCCACCAATTGTATCTTCTATTCCTGTTGCTTCTCACACTTTTCCTAGTGCTCCTAATATCGTTATGCCACCTGTTTCCTCTAATGATTCTACAATTATTAGTTTGGCTTAAACTATGTCATCTTTACAACAACAACTTGCATCTTTAACTCAATCTAAATTTAGCATTCCTACATGTGATATGGGTAGTCCTTTATCCCTAGACATCATATGTGCTACTGTCCCTCAGCAAGCCGATATGCCTCATCTTGAGAATTACAATGGTAAAGGTGATCCTGTTACTCATGTTAAAACATTTGAAATCCTTTGTAGTGATTATGCCCATGACCATAGGATTTTAGCTAAATTGTTTGCTAGAACCTTTCAAGATAAGGTTTTACAATGGTATTGTTCCTTACCTCGCTATTCCATTGATTCTTTTCCTAAACTTGCTAATTCCTTCATTCAACAATTTCAAAATAATATTGAACCACAAGTGTCCTTATTTGCTTTAATGCATTGTAAACAAAACACTAAGGAAAAATTTACTGATTTTATTGGTAGATTTAAGCATTTGTATGCTCAGATTTCTTATCTTGTTCCTGATATTAATATTCAACATATGTTTATTTCAAATTTACAAAAAGATATTAGGGATAAGATTTTGCTTACTGAATTTACCTCCTTTCAACAATTGTGTGCAACACTTCACCATTATCAATTACAAGTGAGTGATTTTGAGAGAAACACTCCAATGGCTCCTATTCCAGTTGATAAGGGTGAAAATGCTCCTAATCCTAATAAGTTTCAAAAACCTAACAACTATGTCAAGATTAATAAACAGATGAATGCAGTTGCTGATCAAGTTGCGGCTACATCTAATAGTGGTCCTACATCCACTACTTTCTGTATGAATCATGCGTTTACTCCTCTCTTTGAAACTTTGCATTCTATAATGAGTAGGAAGTTAAGTGATATTATGATTAATTTTCTTCCTATTCAACCTCTTCTTCCTACCACGATAGCTTCAAAATCCTTTGATTCTAAATCTTTCTGCCAATACCATTGCTAGAATGGCCATGACACTGAAAAATGTTACTCTCTAAAGCATAAGATTCAAGACTTAATTGATTCTAAATCTTTGTCTGTTGATAATTTTGATGGTAATGGGAATAAATCTATTTCTCTTCCTAATCAAAACCTTCAAATCTATACCAATCCTTTACCTACATATGATACTAATACTATAGCTCAACCATCTTCTGTAGACATTGTTTTTGATTTAAATATGGATGATCTTAATAACATTGTTAATCATGTGGAGAGTGTTGCACCATCTCAACTTATTGTTCAAGATCCTTTACCTCCACTTCAACTTCCAATTTTGCCTAAAACTCAAAAACAAACTAAGGATAAGCGACCTAGGGAAATTTTAATTACCTTTGATGATTCTGAAACAATTAAGGCTCCTGATGGTCCCCTTTATATCTATGCTAGGATTGCTAAGATACCTACTCATGGTTGTCTAGTTGATCCCACATCTTT
>MU227551.1:1195761-1229777 GCA_018584345.1 Thuja plicata
GTTGAATCAGTTTGTAAATCCTTTTACCGGGTAGACTTAACAGTCTTTTGTAAATCTATTAACCGAGTGCATACTTCATTGTATGTTTGTAAATCCTCTAACAAGGTGGACCTAGCAGTCCAAATTGGTTTTAACAGGGCAGATCATCAGAAGTGATCATTGTAAGCCTTAATCGGCCAACTTTATACTACAGTACCAAAGTTTTATGGGTACCATCCCCACCCCAGTTTTACTTTCTATTTGGAAGGTTTCTGGGTTACCAATCTTTGTGTTATGTGTTATGAATGATTACATTTTCATGCTTGCAGTAGATTAGATGAATGAATGGCTAAAGAATATAAAAGTGCAGAAATGTTTTAAAGTTCTAAGTGTTACTGATTCACCCCTCCCCTCTCAGTAACTCTGTTAGTCCTGAATATTTCCAACAGACTTTAGAGATAACTCAATTAGAAAATAAATAATAATTATTTACTGAACTCAAATTCTGACAACAATTATAATGATGGAAAGTTGATAACGTCTTTAAGAAACCCTTTTTGTTTCATCAATTTTGGGTGAAGAAAAGTCACCAACTACATTGTCTAAGTCTTGAGATCAGAGGAAATATGGTGAACATGTCATTTGAGTTGATCATCCATGTTTGGCATTAGAAATACAAAACCCAAAGCAAATACCAAGCCTAATCGTATATCTGACATTATCGGATATCCGATATTATCGTATATCCGATAACCCCCGCCCAAATACAACATCTTGATTTCAAACCTCTTTTCAATTTTATGATTTAAGTTTTTTCAATTTTATGATTTTATATTTTTAGTTTATATATTATAAATTTCATTTGTTTTAACATTAATATTAGATGGTAATAGCATTAGTATTATATAAATATTTAAATATTAGTATCGTGTTATATAAATTAGTATTATATTATTATTTATTTCTCTATTATATAATAGTGTAATATTAGTATTAATTATTTATTAATATTTATATTATAACAATAATACCTAGGGGAGAGAGAGAAAGAGAGAGAGAGAGAGAGAGAGAGAGAGAGAGAGAGGTGCAGTGCACCCATGACTGTCACTAATCAACTATCACTATGTACTATTTTGGGTTTGTAATAACTGGATTGGTCTCAGAGGATCATCCTATTTTGGTTGTGGATCCATTTGTTTGGTCAAGGATCTCTTAGGCAATCTTATGAGCCTAGAGATGCCTTAGTCCATTAGGATCATCTGTTTAGACTTAAGTTTCTTTAAGTATGTTTTTATGCTTTTATGAGTCCTAGGTGTTGAATTCATTGGATTCATGTTATTTTGGTCATATTATGTTAAGTTGATAGGTTAGGATCCAATCCAAAAGTCTTTGAGTGCAAAAAGAAAAGAAATTGCCAAATATTGTAAAAGATGTAAAAATGTTGCTCATGCAACTTCCAAAAGTTGCTCGAGAGTTGCAAGATGGAATCCCAACAGTCATAGGGAATTTTGGAATGATTTGAATTCACATATGAAGTTTTTTTAAGTGATTAATTCGAACCAAGATGGTTATAATTTTTGTATTGAAGTTTTGATGCATTTGGAATGGAAGATGAAGAGGTTTTCTGAGCATTTTTGAGTTGTACGGCCATGTCTAGTGTGATATTTGCAAACCAAGTTGATGCTTTGAAGGTCCTTTGTGTTATTGTAACTTTCCAGTTGATTTGAGATTGCTTAGTTTTGATTTGAAGTGTTTTTTATTCAATTTTCTAAAAGTAGTCCAGGAAGAGGCTTGTTAGAAGCTCATTTCACAAATGGAGTCCTAACTTTCATTTGGTCTAGTGGGATTCACTAAGATTCTAGAAAATTCTAGTTAGAATGACAAATTTAAGGATTCCAAAAGCTCAAGAGATGGCTGAATGGCAAGGCCTTCATGCATCAAGCCGTAGGCTGAATATCTCAATGTATTTAGCCTAAAATGAATGTAAATGAGTTGTTGTATTGAAGAATTAGATTAGTTGAGTGAATTGAAGGTGGATTTTAGATTTTGGGAGTTTCTTGAAGAGTTCTAAAGCATTGTATCAATTCTATGCACCCATTTCTTAGCACTTGCTTTGATATCCAAGCCTAATTTGGCCAATTAGGTCTGCAAACTTTGTGAGGGTTAGGTGTTGCTGGAGTGGAGTTGAAACCTAAGGCTTTAGGGATCAATTTAACTTCCAAAATGATATCTAAATCTACCCTTAGTTTTCTAAAAGGTGATCAGGAGGAAAATTTAAGCTCCAAAAACCACCTGGACAAACCTACAAGGAATTCTAGGATAGTCCTAGATAGGTACTGTACAGTAGTTGGAGTATCAAACCAAGACTTGATTCTTAGTCCTTATAACATAAGTAAGGTATCCCAATAGAAATTTGGGGTTGGGGAAGTCACTGGTGAAGAATTCTAGTTTGTGGCTTAGAATAGGGCTAGTGTCCCTGAAGCACAAAGTTGCAGGATTTTGGTTTCAATAGTATTCACTTGGGAAAGGTCAGTAAGGGAATCTACCACCTAGGATAGGTAGAAGGAATTATCTCAAAAGGGATAAAAGACCCAAGGAGAGAATAATTTGTGTTAGGGGGATTGGGGAAGAGAAAGGACCAATACCACACTTCTTGCTATCACCTCTGCATTAGGTGGTATCAGAGCCTAGAAAAGCTCTTGGGAATGAAAATGACAGAGAAAGTTGATGAGACAGAAGGAGAGATTCCTTTGAGAGTCACAAACATGGAGTTACCTAAGATTGTGAGGGAGCGGGCAGCTAAGAACAAGAAGATGGAAGCAAAGCTAGAAAAATTGAAGAGTTTTCAGACAAGTAGAACTACTGGTGATGATTCAGAGTCAGACCAAGAAGAAGAAGAAGAAGAAGAAGAGACTCAAATAGAGAGGATAAGGGTATGAAAAGAGAAAAAAATCTTAGAAGCTTTGGAGAGAGTGGGTAGGAGATATAACAAGCCATATCTACCAATGTTTATGGGAAAGATGGACCCTGGGGATGTATGGATTGGGTAGAAGCCCTAGAAAATTATTTTGAGTGTGAAGATATCCCTATCTCACAGAGAACAAAAATTTCCAAGTCAAAAATGAAAGGACCTGCACTAAGTTGGTGAAATTTCCTACAAAGGGAAAGGGTAGAGAAAGAAAAATACCTTATAACCACATGGAAGAAGATATTGAGGGAAATCAAGAAACAATTTGTTCCTAAAGACTATGAAGTAACTCTACATAAGAAGTTAAAAAATCTAAAGAAGAAGGATCTTGATGTGGGATCTTACACTGATGAATTCCATAAGATCACAATGAAGACAAAGACCCCTGAAAATGAGAAACAAAAACTTACTAGATACATGAATGAGCTCAAGTACAATATTCAGGATGAACTAAGTTTGTTTTTTCCCCAATCTATACACCAGTGTTTTCAGATGGCTATGAAGATTGAAGAGAAACAAAAGAGGAAAGGAGAACAAAACAATAGAGGAAGGGGAAATGGTTTTAGAGGTAGAGGAAGGTTTCAAGGAAGAGGATCATCTCCAAGACCACAGGGAGAATCTAGTCACCAAGAGTATGATAGAGAGAAGAATCAAAGAGGTAATTTCAAAGGGGGTAGAGGTAATAGAAGAGGAAGGTCAAGAGGTATAAATACCTCTATGTTCACTGAGAAGTGTTTCTCCTGTAACTTGATTGGTCACCAATCTTTTAGATGCCCAAACAAGGCCAACACAAGTCTCAGTACACTAGGAGGAGATAGGAGAGTCCAACTCACCCAAGATGAGGACTGTCAAAGCATAACTTCCTACCACACCACTACATCTAGACCTCTAGACCCTGATCAAGGAGAGTGCATCATGTTCAATAGGACACTCTTAAAGGTACCAACTCCCAAGGAGCCCCCACAAAGCAAGAGTATATTCAGAACTCACTGCAAGGTGCTTGGTAAGAATTGCAAAGTTATTGTTGATTTTGGTTCTACAGAGAATTAATTTTCTAATGCAATGATAGATAAGATTTCTTTGAAGAAGATACCCCACCCAAGCCCTTATAAAGTATCTTGGCTTAATAAAGATCAACAAATTTTGGTAGATGAGAAATGTTGGGTAGAATTTCAAGTAGGAGAATACAGAGATAAAGTCTTGTGTGAAGTTGTGAATATGGATGCATGTCACCTTCTCCTATGAAGACCTTGGTAATATGATGTTGATGCTCAACATGGGGATAAGAAAAATGTCTATACCTTGACTAAGACTAGGATTAGTTACAGTGTGACACCTCTCCCTGATTCTGAGAAAGACAGAGCTTTGACAAACAATGTTATCCTAGTAGGAGAGAAATAATTTTTGAAAGTCCTTAAGGAAAGAGAAACACCTTTTTTTTCCATCATAGTAAAGCCCAAAATAGAGTCTAAGAAGATACTAAAAGGTCAAGACCCTCAGAGAAATGTTGGCCCCAAAGAAGTGCAAGATTTGTTGAAAAAATACAATGGTATAGTTGCAGACAATAGTACTGATGTTTTACCACCATAGAGGGATATTAGTCAATGTATAGACCTCATACCTAAGAAATCCTATTTTTATTAGATAAGAGTGTAGTATCTTATACCATGCTCAGGGATCTTGTTTCAATCCTTATAAATCTTTATGTAACTTACATACCTTGTTCTTGTTTGTGTTCTCAATGAATCCCTCTGGTTTCTCAATGTATACTTCTTCCTCAAGTATCCCATTAAGAAATGCATACTTAACATCCATATGATAAAATTTGAATCCTTTGTAAGCAGCATATGCTAGAATTATTATAACTCCTTCCAGTATAGCAATAGGTGCAAAATTCTCTTCATAATAAATTCCTTCTTCTTGTGCATAACCTTTGCAAAACAATCTATCTTTATTTATTATAACTTCTCCATGCTCATTCAGTTTGTTTCTAAAAAAACATTTAGTACCAATCACATTTATGTCTTTAGGCTTGGGTGCTAAAGTTCATGTCTTGTTCTTCTCAATTTGATCATACTCTTCTTTCATAACTTTCATCCAACCCTCATTATCTAGTGCTTTCATAAGTTTCTTTGGCTCAAATGAATATATCAAACATGTATTGTCTCTGGCCTTTCTCCTTTTCATCACTCCAACTTTCGTATTTCCAATAATATTTCTCAAGGAATGGTGCCTTCTTACATACTTTTCCAAAACAGGCTCGGTAGGTCTCAGTTCATCAACATCAACATTCGGTTGTGGGACTTCTTGTACATATTCTTCCTTGATAGGTGCTCTCAGTAAAGTTTCAGGTGCTTCATGTTGTACACATAGAAAATTTTCATAATCATCAGGTTCCTTCTTACATTCTTCTTTATTCCTTTCTACAAATTCATCAATTCTCACATTTGTATAGATTTCATAAGGTGTCTTATTGGTACCTTTCTTCATTTCTACTTAGTTCAATGTGTAAATAGAAATACTCATAGCTTCCCTCTAGAAGTTCTACGAAACTCCTTTTTCAATCATCAGTGTCCTAGCACAATCATTAATGGATATGGTCCTTCTCTCAACAATCCCATTCTGTTGTGGTGTCCTCAGTGCTAAAAACTATCTCTTGATTCCATTCTCATTATAAAACAATGTAAAATCATTAGAAGTAAACTCACCTCCTATGTCAGATCTTAGACATTTTAACTGTCTTCTAGTTTGTTTTTCAACTTGGGCCTTATACCACTTAAACATTTGAAATGCATCAGATTTTTCTTTTAAGAACATTACATACATCATTCTAGAATAATCATCCACAAATAAAATAAAATATATATCTCCATAATAACTTTGAGTTCTCATCGGTCCACATAAATCAGTATGAACTAAATTTAAAATACCTTGTGTCACATAACTCTTGCTTGCAAAACTAGATTTAGTTATCTTACCCATCTGACATTATTTGTACATAGCATTCTCTCATTTTTAAACTCTTGATAGTCCTCTTACTCTATTCTTCTTACTCACTATGATTAAGTTATCAAAATTAACATGGCAAAGCCTTTTGTACCATAACCAAACATCTTCAACTTTAGCAAATAGGAAACTCTTCATAGAAGTATCAAGATAAAATAGATTACCTTTATATTTTTCTCCATTAGTAATTAGATTTCTCTTCTCATCAAATACTTTAACTCTGCCATATTGAAATTCCAATCGGTGACCTGTATTGTTAGGTTGTGCAAAAATCAACAGATTATACTTTAGTCCTTCAACCCAATAGACATCATCACATCTTGTGTTATTTAGTATAATTATATATCATTTTCCTTTCACAGGGTATGGAGCATCATTAGCAAATCTAGCATAACCTCCATCATGACTTTCCATGGAAATAAACTTAAGTGTGTCACCAGTCATGTGATGTGAACAACCACTATCTATAATCCTTATTTTATTCTTACTTACTTGTGATATTAGGGCTCTAGGTGCTTCTTCATCAGAATAATCTTTTATAGAAACATAAACAACTTATTTTTCCTCATTGCTCTCAATGTAATCATCATCACTTTGTCCTTCATTAGCAAGATAACAAGATTTCTTACCATTGTTTTTGTAGTCTGTGTATCTCCTAAATCTATTTTCTCTCTTGTCCTTATCTTTCTTTTCCTCCTTATCATTATCTGGACAGTTAGATGCAAAGTGGCCAATTTTGTCATAATTAAAACATTTCAAGGGTAACTTACCTCAATATTTGCTTTTGCCTCTTTGTAGCCTTCTAGCCAACAAAGCTTCAAATTCTCTTTCATTCTCCTCACATTCAATAAATAGCTCATCAAGTCCTTCAGTGCAACTATAGAATTTCTCACTAGCACTACTCAAATAACCATCTCTAGCAACAACTTCTCTAGCCTTTCCAATATTTCCAGTGACTTAAATGCATATTCAACCTTAGAAATATAAAGTACACTATTGTCAAAATCATTAAGTTCAAATGCAGTTTGTAACACCCCAAAATTGGCATCTTGCAACCCTAACCAATTTTGTTGCATTTGTCATTCTTTTGAATCATCAAAGTCTTATTTTACTAGGCAATTCTAAGTTCTGACTGACTCTACTCGACCTGAGTGTCAAATATAGAAAACCCTAAATCTGCATTAATCATACATTATATTTAATTCCTAAATATCAACCATAATTAGCTAAATAAACCTAATGATCAAATTAATATAATTATAAAGACCTAGCACTTTAATTAAATTAAATTCACCCCTTTTAGCTAAAACACATAAAAAGGAATTAAATAATATTTAATTATTAAATAAATATCCTAATTTCAATAATTGAATTTAATTATTCAAATAATTGAGAAAATACATTTATGAGGTCATATTCTATTTATTTAATTAAATATTCTGTCAAAAATCTTCTCTTCAATTCAGAAATAGAAACTTTGAATTAACTGTGCTTTAAAGAGCAAGAAGAAAGTTAAAATAAAAAATAAAACAGTTAAAATAAAAAAGAAAATAGTTTAAAAAATAAAGAGAAAGTAGTTCATTGTTTTCTTTTAAAGAAAGCTTGCTAATATGAACTAGCTTTTCTATCTGTTTTATTTCAAAAAGGAAATTTTCTATTCTGAGAAGACTCTTAGTCTATAAAAGAACTCTCATTTCTCATTCAAGGATATGGATTGTTAGAATAACAAATTGTTGTTGCATTTTATAGTTCATAATCTCATTTACATTAAGCTCTCATTTGCAATAGATTAGTTTCATTTTCTTAGATTAATATCTTTCAAATCATGTCATAATTTAATCTCATTTCTAGATTAATCTTGCATCTTTCATTCTTAGATTAATCTTGCATTGCATTCATTGACAAAAATCCTTCATTCTTGGATTGGTCTAGGTTGTGAGACTCTCGTTCTGAGAGCCATTCAAAACCCCGTTTGGATAGGAGGCAACAAGTTGAATCATACAGGCATGCAGGATGAATAAATCATATTCACTTCTATATGTGGCTGATGAATAAGGACTATGTTGAAGTGTACGATTGAATAAGAAGTCCACATTTAACATATACATTTCTGGCACCCACCGTGGTGCTGAAAAATTAGTTTTTGGCCTCATTTTATTGCACTTATTTTCATTTTTGCGCTCTATCTGTACGTCTTTGTTAGAGATGTCACACAAAATTTCACAGTATCTCGTGCGAACTTTCTAGTTCTTCGTGGGATTATCTGTACTTCTTTGCGTGAGCCTACGAGAATCGTCGCACGAAATTTGACACCAGAGACCTTTATTTGATATTTCTTATCTCATTTTTTCTAACCATTTGTTGTTTCCTTACTTCTATGTTTCTCTAATTTTATTTTTGGAACAACTTAACGGTGGTTTGCAGGACACTAAGAATGAAGAAAGCAATTACAAACTACTAACGTATTTACTGCAGGACGCTTGTCAAAGACCTTGCGTGTTTTCACAAAACTCTCGTGTCTTTTTTTAGTAGTTAGAAAATGCTTCAGCTTAGTGCTTAAAATGAATCATTGTCTTGTGAGCTTGAAGTTTTTTCTAGTTTATAATTCCAAAGAACTATATGAACGTATCCTCTCCCCTTGCCTTTATGGATCTTGGGTTTAAGAGAAATTCATATGATTCTTCTAGCGTGGCTACCTCCCAAGTGCTTTAATAGAGCCAGTGAGAGTGGATTGTCCAATCGGTAACAGGCTAAAGCCAAGCCCTTCTAAACCGGTATATAAAAAATGCCATTGTGATTACTCTCACAATGGACAGGTCTGAATTCGTTGTGGCAACCAAAATCTCCTCTAGTACCCTAGTGGTGCGTTAAAGTCCCTACATTGTTAAGGTGAAATTGTTGCTTTGAAAGGATTGGGAGAGCCCCCTTTATTGGGAAAATGACTTGATCACAACCAACTGAATGAATGTCCTTACTAAAAACCTTTGTTATAGTATCCAAAATCCCTCTATTTGTTGGTGTGGAAGGTCAGAGACTGATTAAGACGTCCCACACTTTCACGGCTCTTAGTAGAGACAACAATCCTTTGGAAAGCAATTCTCTTGGGATTCAAAGCTTGGTGTGCCTGAGAAGTGAGTGCACATGTAAGGAGGAGCCCATGCCTCCAAGCTTCTAAGTTGTCCATTATGAGTAGGCATAGCTAAACTTTGGTTCAAGTGGGAATTCAACAGATACTATAATCACCTAAAAATGGTCACCAAAACCCTAGACCCCCAATCTCAACATTTAATCAAGAAACCCTAACCTTGATTAAACCTAAGTCCTAAATGAAATAGGAAATTATCAAATTCAAATAGATACTACCCTGGCTCACCTAGGATTGTGATGTGTCTATTTTGTTACTACAAACATTTTTCTTAATGTGTTTTGCGTGGGTGGATCAATTAAACAATCAAAATAAATGTTAAATCATACAACTTGCCAAACTCGAAAATGTCCAAAACAATCTGCAACTTGAACTTTCTATCAAAACACAACATAATCTATCTTGAAAAATGCAATCTGGTCCTAACTGTCTGATTCTATAGAATTTCACCTATTTCACAGCAAAATTTTGTGTGATATTCTGCCCCCTTCGCATCAATCTATGGGAAACTTCACGCGACATGCTGTAAACTGTCGTGCGATATTCTACAATTTTGCTGCTATTTGTTCACTAGTACGTCACCTCTTTTCTATGATCTTTTGCACTAGATAGTAAAGTCTTGCATGTGCCTGTGTGAATCTTCACGCAAGAAAGTACTTCTTTGCGTAATTCTAATACCATTTTTCCAAAATAGTGAGCTATTTCCTGGCTGTCCAACGTACCTCTGCTAAATTTGGTTCTTGTTCTGGGTCTGTTTATCTGCCTTCTATATACATATAGTCTGCAACTAGATTTCTTAGGTTGATAATTACATTATTCTCGCTTAAACTTGTCTCATCTCATATCTTTTTTTCTCTTTCTACTGTGACATCATATCTTGTGTCGCGATAGTCACCTCTTGGTTGTTCCAGCCTTATTTTGAAAAATTCGCACTATATATACTTCACCCTTTTGGAACTTTGTGCATTTACCTTGAGACAATTTCAAGTGTGGTCCTAGTTCACATTCCTTGTATCATCTTTCTCTATGACTGTTACAACTCGAAGTGGCAAAACAATCCCTTCACCTGTCCCTAAACAAGGTAGGGGTAGACCTATCAACCAAACAGAAAGTCGTTCTAAAATTTTCACACAGTCTGAGTGTAGTGGGGAATCCTTGCATCCCCCTTACATAAATTAATCATTTCTAGTGGATTTTAGTTAGGTTCAAAACCCTTTGTTTGAAGAACATACAAATTCTGAAGAGTTGTTTCCTGAACTTGGCACTAGTAAAACAACAAGTTCCCGTAGGTACAACACCTCTAGACACTCAACCTCCTCATATATAATATTTGCACACTGAACACTTACATCTTAGCAAGATGGTAGATCATAATCTATTAGGTGAACAAATTAGAGATGATGATCACTCTAAAACCAAGGGTAAATTCCATTATCAAGACCCCGTGAATGATGAGGAGACAGATATAACCCAAGCAGGTGTCGAAGGTGCTCGTGCCAATAAAAATTTCCACAAGATGGTGGAAATTCTCCTAGCTGAGGTAAAAGAGAAATATCTTCTTGAACTAACCAATCAAGGGGCTAAGTTACCCTCCAACTACAATGTAGAGATGCTTATCACTAAAGAGGAAGACACTGAAAACTCTAGGTTACAAAAAGAAAGTTCAAAGTATGCAAGAACAACTTCTTCAACTCATGAAGGATAAAGACAAACCCACTACACAATTCATGCTGGAAAGCATATGTATGTTCCCATTTGATAAGAGTCTATGCATGCCTCCTTTTCCTAAAGGAGTTGAACTTCCCAAGTACGATAAATAATTGGGTACTTCTGATCCCTAGGATCATCTGAGAGAGTTTGGTTCTCTCTTTATAGAGTTCATACATGATCAGACCTACCTCATGCATCTCTTCTCACACATTTTGGGAGGGTCAGCTATGGAGTGGTTTCCTAGGCTACCAACTGGCATCAAGACTTTTGATGAAATTGCCAACTTGTTTCTACAACACTATTCCCACAACATCCAACACCCGGTTCACATCCGAGATCTTCTCAACTTGAAAAAAAATCATGGAGAACCTTTCTTGAAATTTCTCCAGAGATGGAGAAAACTTTATACAAGATATTCTCATAAAATACCCGAATCTAAAAAGTTGGACATCTTTTTAGACAATCTTCTTCCCAAATTTGGGTACCAAGTACAGCTGCAAGGTCCTTTAACCTTTGATGACATGATTAAGCAAGCAATGAGAATTGAGACGTTTATGGTCAAGAAAGGAGAACTGACCTTACACAAGGAAAATAAACAAGGGTCTTCTTCCTCAAGAAAAGATAAACCCAAATTTCCCAACAAGGACTAGAATGTTGTGAATGATGGAGTTGTAGACAATATGACTCCCAAGCCTTCAAAGGATGCTTTTAATCTCACTACCACTATGCAGGAAGCCAAAGCCAATGAACAGGCTATGACGGAATCCAAACTGAGTACTTTGCATTTTTCCAAATCTGAACCTTGGGCTCCTCGACCCAAGTGTGAGTTCACTCCTCTAAGAAAACTACTTGATGCAGTTTAAAAGACCCTCTTGGACAACCATTTACTCACTCCTCTAGATAACTCATGTCTATTTGATCCGCAACCTTGACCATCTTGGTGAAATGAATCTACATATTGTGATTAACATTAGAACAAGGGTCACAAGATGACTACCTGCATTCAATTATGACACAGTATCCAAGACCTTATTGATAGTGAGGTTATTTCTATGGGAGGTCACAACAATAACTCAGATCACCAAGCTTTCAAAGATCCATTTCCTCCTCATGGGAAAGGTGAATCATCTAAAGGCAAGAATAATGATGCCAAGGTCAACTATACATACACCAATAACGACAATGTCATTAATATGGTTGAGCCTATTGGTGCTAAATACTGTAACATTATCATTCTCAAGGGGAGGGAAGATACTCCCAAGCCCAAAACTCCTTTCATCTTTTGAGGGTCTGCGCCTCATCCCTTCGAACAAGAAAAGTCTTAGGTTAGTGCAAATGTTGTTACTCGATCTCGTGCTAATATCATTCTCAAAGGCCTTGAGCCTTCTACATCTACACCAACACAACCTACAAACAAAGCTACTGTTGGCTCTACCAACAAGAATCTGAAATTGGACACCTCATCTAATGTTTCCAATTATAGCATACTATACCAATTACACCGTACCAATGCTTAGATCACCATCTTTGAGCTGCTAAAAATCTCCCCTGCTCACAGGGAGATTCTTGACAAAGCCCTCACTGAGGCAAATGTCCCAAAAATCTCAATCTCAACTAGTTTCAATCTATGGTAGGTCACTTGACCTCCTCCCATTACTTTTCTTTCTCTGAAGAAGATGACCATTCTTTGAGTCACCCACAAAATAACCCCTTGCACATTGAAGTCATGATCGGCCAAAAGCGCGTTCACCGTGTCCTTATAGATAACAATGTTGGCCTGAACATTTTCTCTACTAGCTTCCTTACTGAGTTAGGCTATGGAGAAGACTACATAGATTCCCTCAAAATGATTAGTATTAAGGCCTATGATGAAGAAGAATGAAAATCTAAGGGGCTAGTTGTGTTACCGATCAGAGTTGCCCCTATTGAAAGGGATGTTATCTATCAAGTACTTGACATTCCTTTGGCATACAATATTCTATTGGGAAGGACATGAATCCACAAAATGTGGGTTGTCCCTTCAACATACCATCAGTGCATTAAGTTCCCATTCCAATGATCTAAAGTGATTATACCTACTAATACATGCTATGATTGCAACACACTCACAACATCTGCTGACATCTTTGTGCCCACCAACAGAGAGTCTACTAAGTTCTTCGAGACTAAACTAAAAGAAATGGAAAAGGCTCTGACACTCAAGGAAACTTACATGGGAGGATATCAGATTGAACCCATGCTATCCATTACATCTCTGCCTTTATCTCCACTTTCTTGTGGGAGACCTTCTAAGGACACTAAACCTTCTACAGCTCCTCCTCAAACAAAATATGGTGGTACCTTTGTATAGGCCATGACACCATTAGAAGAAGAAGCTGAAAATAGGGCTATCAAAGCTTGGATCTATAAAGGGGAGGACACCTCTGAACAAACCACTCCACCTTATGACATAAAACCTGAACAGTATGGAAAGGGTCTAACTATCATGCAATGCTTTGGCTACAAAGGGAATGGTCCTATAGGTGTGAATCATAAAGGATTGCTTGCACCAATTGAAGCTATTGGTTGACTAACACATGACTCTATAGGTATAGGCTTCAAGAAGCTCACATTTCAACTAGGGATAAACAAATTTGTACCTCAAACAGATCACCAACCAACAAATAAAGGTACATCTAAAACTAAAGAGTCCGAAGAGAGCTCTGAGGATGACTACTTCCCTTGTCCCATTCCTCCAGATCTGGAAACATTCTTTGTTGAGCCAGATGATTTTATATCACGTGTTAGTATAGTTGAGACTGATAGAAACTCTGATAAAACCGCTTCACTTACTCCATTACCTTATGAGCAGTAGAAATAAATACAAAATTTAAATCCGGGTCATCGGGGTGATCTGTACATACCACCACACTTCCAAGAGCGGTTTGAATAGGAGCAAGTCCAACAAATTCTCACTAAAGAAGAAATAGATGATGCTGCAAGCACTGATGAAGGACCTATGTCAAATGGTGCTCATCTGACCATAGTAGAGTTTTTAGGAAGAACTCATCCCAACTGGGGGCAAAGGGTTGATTTCACTCATGTTCTTGATATGAAACCTAATGATGAAATAGACTCTCATGAATATGAGTTCGATAGTTTTTCAAGAACCCCCTTTGAAATGGATATAGAGATAGTCAACATATATGAAAACCTTCTCAAAGTAGGTGAAGAGTCTAGTGTAAGGTCAAAAAAGTTTGATTCCATCAATGTTAACATGTCATCTACTACAGTCGCTAGGGGTTAAAGGAATTTGACTATACCTTTGGATGAGATTACTCTAGGTCTTGACTTGCTAGTCCATGCTTTTGATGATTATACCATGAACGCACTTGAACTCGTCACTTCTCTTTCACTCTGCCATCCTGAGCTCATAGATTGGAACTCCTCCTCCCCATCTAATGAAGTCCTTATGTTCCAGAATGACTATGCTCTTGCCTGTTACCTCAATGTTGTTGAACCTGTAGCGTCCTCCACTAGCGAAGATAGTGTTAGCATGACTGAGGTAAATATCAAGTATCTTAGTCACAAAATGAAAAGAAGAAAAAATAGGCTCTCTGATGGTGAAACCCACATTGTGGTAGTTTCAGAGCCTAAAAAAGTCAAAATAAAGGACATATCCAAGGGTGAAAACCTCTCTGAGTGCTCGAGGATGAGATACTTGATATGCTTCCGAGTCATTTCCAGGAATCATCTGTGCTTATTGAACCAACTCAACTAGTCAACTTCGGTACAAAAGCTGAACCTCAGATCATTAATTTGGCACAATCATTATCTGAGGAAAAAAGAGAGGAATTCATTACATTCTTCCAGAGCAAAAAGATAAACTTTGCATAGAAATATTTAGACATGCCAAGATTAGACCCTAATCTAATCATGCATCATTTTTCCATTGCACCAGGCATCAAGCCTGTCAAACAAAAGCTTTAGAAAATGAGTCCACATGTGGCTCTACTTGTTAAAGCTGAATTGGAGAAACTTATTAATGCAGTATTTATCAGAGCAATTGACTATGCAGAATGGATCTCCAACATTGTTCCAGTGTCGAAACATGACAAATCTATCTGAGTTTACATAGACTTCAGAGACTTGAATAAGGCATGTCCTAAGGATGAATTTTCATTTCCCAATATTGATATGATTGTAGATATGATAACAGAATATGAAATATACTCACTAATGGACGGTTTCTCTGGCTACAACTAGATAAAGATCACACGAGAAGACCAAGAGAAAACTGCTTTCACATGTGCATGGGGCACTTTTTGTTGGAACATCATGCCTTTTGGACTCAAGAATGTTGGTGCTACATATCAGAGAGATGTCACTAGTATATTTCATGACATGGTGCATAAAACAATGGAATATTATGTTGATGACACTCTAGCTAACAACATGCAACAAAAGACGTACCTTGCGGATCTAGGTCCTATACTGGATCACATGGAATAGTTCAGTCTAAGGCTCAATCCTAAGAAATGTGCATTTGTCATAACATCTGGAAAATTTCTTGGCTACATCATCTCTACAAAAGGCATAGAAGTGGATCTTGAGAAAGTCCAAGCTATCATGGAAATGCTGCCACTAAAGAATATCAGACAAATGAGAGGAATTCAAGGCCGATTATAGTCTATCTGGCACTTCATCTCACAACTAGTAGACAAGTCACAACCATTCACCAAGACTTTACACAAAGGAGTAGCCTACCAATGGAACAAATAATGTGATGAGGGGTTCACACAAATTAAAGAATATCTCATGAACCCGCCAATATTGATGCCTCCTATTCATGGGAAGCCACTCATACTTTACATCTATGCTATAGATACATCACTGGGTGTCCTATTAGCTCAAGAAGATCATAACAATAAAGAAAGGGCCATCTACTACATTAGTAGAACTCTGGTCTCATATGAAAGAAATTATTTTGTTATAGAGAAGGTTTGCCTCGCAGTAGTATTTTCTTCACAAAAACTGTGACACTGCATGTTGGCTCATACTACATGCCTCATTGCTAAGATTGATTCTCTAAAATATTTTCTCAGTAAAGCTACCCTCACAGGTAGACTAGCCAAGTGGGTCATGCTTCTCAGTGAATTTGATATTGAGTATATAGAAAGGAAATCCATCAAGGGGAAAGAAATTGCAAATCAATTGGCGGAAGCACCCCTAGTAGATCATCAACCATTGAACATCAAATTTCCAGATGAGTCCATATTACTTCTCACACATCGATCCTGGACTATGTTCTTTGATGGTTCATTTACCCAATAGGGGTCAGGTTTTGGGATATTATTCATCACACCTCAAATCTACTCTTTACCAAAATCATACAAGATATTATTTCCAGTACAAACAACATCGCTGAGTATAAAGACTTGATAAATTGTATGAAGATTTCCCTTTAGTGGCAAGTGGATGAGCTCAATGTACTTGGAGATTCACAATTAGTCGTGAATGAAGTTAATGATATCTATTAGACAAAAGATGACAAGTTGGTGCCTTATAAATGGCTAGTTGATGACCTCAAAAAATATTTTGTTCATATCATAGTTCAACGGGTTCCAAGGCCAGACAATAAAGTGGCTGATGCAATGGCTACTCTTTCTTCCATGCTACAGATGCCAGAAAATGATTTCCGACATGAATTCCTAGTAGAGATATTATGCTACCCAGCCTATGATTCCCCTGAGTCCTAGATGATATGTTTTGTCATTGGACATGATTCATCCCGCTACCATCATATTTATTCCTACCTTTGTGACTAGATTGTTCTAGACACTTACACCTGGAATGAGAAATGTCACTTAATCCATAATGCTTCACAGTTTTTCATCATAACTAACCAATTTTATAGACAAGGTCTAGACTATACTCTTCTTAGGTGTTTAGAACCCAATGAGTCCAAACGTGCGTTAGCAGAGGTGCATGAAGGTATCTGTGGGTCTCACTCTAACGGCCTGACACTGGCCTATAAACTTATTAGAGCTGGTTACTATTAGCTAGATATGGTCACACAGTTTGCTAAGTCTTGCAAACAGTGTCAACTACATGGAAATATGATTCATGCTCCAGCCAAGGAGCTCATTCCCTTTATTACTTTCTGGCCATTTCAATAATGGGCCTTTGATTTGGTGGGTCAGAATTATCCCTCATCCTCAAATGGACATAATTTCATCAACACAACTACCGACTATTTCACCAAGTGGGTGGAGGCAGTCCCTCTCACCGTGGCCAATGGAAAATCTGTAGCAATGTTCATTCTCAACTACATCATTTTTAGGTATGGTGTACCCTCAGCAATATCATTGATAATGGGGGGTAGTTTAAAAATAAGGATTTGATAGAGCTATGCTCTAAGTTTAAAATCAATCAACACTAGTCTTCCATCTATTATCCTCGGGGTAATGGACAGGCGGAAGCATCAAATAAGACAATCCTTAAAATCTTGCATCACATAGTTCACAAATCTAGACGAGATTGGCATCTCCGGATCAATCCAACTCTCTAGGCATATAGGAAAAACATAAGAACACCAACAGGGGGTACGCCCTATGCTTTGGTTTATGGATCAGATGATGTATTACCAATTAAGGTTGAGATTCCTTCTTTATGAGTCTCTTTGAAGGGCCTTATTACTGATGATGATAACAAAATATCTCGGTTACAAGGGCTAGAACTACTAGATGAGTGTCGACAAGTGGCATTCGATCACCTTAGAGCATATCAGAAAAGGATTTCCAAGAGCTATAAAAAAGAAGGTTCGACCACGAGACTTCCAAGTGGGTGACCTCATTCTAAGGGAGAACCTTAAGAATCAACAACATCGGGTCCAAAAGGGAAAATTTGAACAAAATTTGCTTGGTCCATATGTTGTCACTAAAGTATTTGGGTCTAGTACCTATCAAATTTCTACTACTAAAGGGGAGAAATTCAAGGATCTGATCAACGCCCTTCATCTGAAACGGTTCTACAACTGAGACATCTTCAGTGTTCTCATGTACATAGTAAAGTCCTACAAAAATTCTAAAAATTAGAAAATGTCTTGAAAAAATGATCATCTTAGTGAAAACCTAGCAATATGTGCTTTGATGTATCTCCAAAAATATTATATATTCCAAAAATGCAAAAAAAAATTAAAAAATTAAAAAAGAGAAAAAAGAGAAAAAAAGAAAAAGTGCCATTGATGAAAACTTGGCAAATAGGCGTCATGGTAGCAAAAACAGAATTTCTGCCGAGAAGGTGAAAACCTGGTAAAAAGGACCCTCTTATTCCACATTTCCATATCTATCACAACACCACTTGTCTTTATGCATTTTCTCTCCTGCTTTCCTGCTTTCATTTGCTTATACACATGCTCTCAGCTCCCGTCAAGACACCAACTTGTATGGATTGAAACTGGTCATACTCTCGGGAAAACCTTCTTGGTCTAGAGGCATGATCCTATTACTCTTTGCATCAGTCACCAGTGGTTCTCACTATGTCTGCCTACTGATGCCTAGCTATTACTACGATCTCTTCACTTGAGAGTCTCTCTTGCATCAGTCACCAGTGGTTCTCACTGTGTCTGTCTACTATCATTGTACTATTGAGATTGCTTGCATCCGTTACAATTGGAGTTATACTCAAACACTCTATCTATCGATACTCAGTCTTGATGATCCTTTGCTTTAGTTTGTATATAGCTTTTGGTCACTTTCATGACACTTTGGTTCCTTTGTGAACCCTACTGACTTGACACTAATTCAGCATCATACGTTTGGGGGAAACAAAATCTAGTTTTCCCTTGCAACATACATCAAGTCAGTCACCACTATGAGGGGCACGAGTCCCCACATCTGATCACATCTAGAGTCAGTAATCTTTTCACTTCTTAAGGACAGCTATCTACTAACACAAACTGGTGTTTCTCAACACCCCAATTAAAATAATGTTTCTCAACACTATCTTTGGACACATCTTTGATTTTCAACACACATCAGATATCGCAATGTAAACACAATGCACTCATAAGCACATCGATATTTTTCAACACCCCTATACACATGAACACACCCAAAAACTTTGAAATTGGCTGAGCTATGATTGAGTCTTTCTTTGTATGTTGTCTATTCTCATGGAATTCATTGATGTTTTCTTTGCCTAATGCTTGTTGGTGTAGTCCCGATGATCGGAAAATGTCAAATAAATAGGGTGTATGTGATAAGAGCTCCCACATTAATGTGGAAAAGCCTCACATCACTTGATCTTGTTTATTTGTACGCCATGGTGAGGTCGGTACTATCTCCTTGACTATTATTGCTCTGCTTGTTTACCCATGATTGCACTCATGGTTATCTTGGCTTGAATTCCTTGATACTAGTGTACTCTTACAACATCAAATGGAAACAATGTTAAGGTCATCTTGGCTTTTGTGCCCTAGTGCTTACGTTTGTTTCACATATCTTATCCGATGAAAGTCATAATCATATTCTTATGGTTACAGTGGCACCAGTAAGGCTTGTATCGACTCTAATGTTCCAAAAATGCTCTATGATGATAAATATTTGATGGGTCTCACAACCATGTCCTAGGGATTGCATCTATAGAATTGCATTTTCATTCTAGATTTGCATTATGGCAACAATTCGATGCTCACTTCATTGTGTTCTCCTAGATTTGTACATTGAGGAGTTCTTCAGCGTCCTAGCTTCATCACTACTGCCCAAGTGTTTGATCCTCGCTCTCGCTCTTCAATTCCAAATGCTTTGAACTGGAATCTAATTTTCAAAAGTTCTTTTTCGGGATCGAAATCGAAATCTGACACTCTTATATAGCTCAAAATTACATTTTAAAATCTTGCAACCTACGCGATCAGATGCTTGTGCAGTCAACTTTCTAACGTCGCTTTCTTGTCAGAATCATATCTAATCAACATTTTCTCAAAATCTTCAAATTTTTCCTCAAAATTCAACTATGGTCAACCCTAGTCAAACTTGGTCAACCAGACCTTGAAATCACTCGAAATTAATTTTGAAACCTTCCAAGCTCTTCTATAATCTGTTATAATTTCTTCTTGATGTCTAATTCAACATCTATCTGCACTTTCTCGCTCTCAATCATTATTATGACGTGTCATCTTTCCATTTCTCTCCCCAGGGGGCAGGATGATTACATCATTGACTCTATTCCAATCAATCTAATATGAATTCAAAAGCCCTCATTGCTAGGGGCATCTCATCACTTGGGGCATATTCAATTTTTGTACTTCATAGTAAAAACTGGATACTCCACAATCAATAGGGGCATCTTTGTTCCCTACATCTCATCATCTATTAGGTATCTGAGCAATCTAACTCGGATCCCTGAGGATCAAGCTTCATTCTGGAGATGATTCTCAAAATCTCAATCTATTAAATATCTGAGCAATCTAACTCAGATTCTTGAGGATCAAGCTTCATTCTGGAGATGATTCTTGAAAACTCATCTATTAGGAATTGGGGCAATCTAACCTTGACACCTGAAAATCAAGCTCCATTCTGGAGATGATTCTGGAACTTGATCTAACTAGTGTCTGGGCAATCTAACCTAGATATTGGGGGACTAAGCTTCATTCTGGAGATAGTCCTAAAAATATCTATTGACTATATTTTTATGGACAGGTATCAGGGCAATCTAACCCTGACTCCTGAAGTTTGAGCCTTGTTCTGGGGACAGTCTTTTGAAAGATATCAATCTATTAGGTATCTGAGAAATCTAACTTAGATCCTTGAGGATCAAGCTTCGTTCTGGAGATGATTCTTGAAATCTTAATCTATTAGGTATATGAGCAATCTAACTTAGATCCCTAAGGATCAAGCTTCGTTCTAGAGATGATTCTCAAAATCTTAATCTGTTAGGTATTGGGGTAATCTAACCTGGATCCCTGAGAATCAAGCTTCATTCTGAAGATGACCCTCAAAAACTCTACTTGACCGACATCCTGGAAATCTAACCTAGAATTTTGAGAGTTAAGCTTTGCCCTAGAGATGGCTCTGAAATCTTTACCAATTGATCTTTGCATCATCAATTTTTGAAATCTACTCTTCTTTGATTCAGACATCAGACTATTCTTTGAATCAATGCATTGCTCGCACATCAATTCAAAGAGGGGAAAAATGTAACACCCCAAAATTGGCATCTTGCAACCCTAACCAATTTTGTTGCATTTGTCATTCTTCTGAATCATCAAAGTCCTATTGTACTAGGCAATTCCAAGTTCTGACTGACTCTACTCAACTTGAGTGTCAAATGTACAAAACCCTAAATCTGCATTAATCATACATTATATTTAATTCCTAAATATCAACCATAATTAGCTAAATAAACCTAATGATTGAATTAATTTAATTATAAAGTCCTAGCACTTTAATAAATTAAATTCCCCCCTTTTAGCTAAAACAAATAAAAAGGAATTACATAATATTTAATTATTAAATAAATATCATCATTTCAATAATTGAATTTAATTATTCAAATAATTGAGAAAATACATTTATGAGGTCATATTCTATTTATTTAATTAAATATTCTCTCAAAAATCTTCTCTTCAGTTCAGAAATGGAAACTTTGAATTAACTGTGCTTTAAAGAGAAAGAAAATAGCTAAAATAAAAAAGAAAACAATTAAAATAAAAAAGAAAATAGTTAAAAAACAAAAAGAAAATAGTTCATTTTTTTTTTAAAAGAAAGCTTGCTAATCTGAACTTGCTTTTCTATCTATTTTATTTCAAAAAGGAAACTTTCTATTCTGAGAAGACTCTCAGTCTATAAAAGAACTCCCATTTCTCATTCAAGGATATGCATTGTTAGAATAACAAATTGCAACTGCATTTTATAGTTCATAATCTCAGTTACATTAAGCTCTCATTTGTAATAGATTAGTTTCATTTTATTAGATCAATCTCTTTCAAATCATGTCATAGTTTAATCTCATTTCTATATTAATCTTGCATCTTTCATTCTTAGATTAATCTTGCATTGCATTCATGGAGAAAAATCCTCCATTCTTGGATTGGTCTAGGTTGTGAGACTCTCGTTCTGAGAGCCATTCAAAACCCTGTCTGGATAGGAGGCAACAGGTCGAATCATATAGGCATGCAGGATCAATAAATCATATTCACTTCTGTATGTGGCTGATGAATAGGGACTATGTTGAAGTGTATGGTTGAATAAGAAGGCCACATTTAATGTTTACACAATTAACTTACCAATAGTGGCATCTAGTGAAACATTCATCTAGGGTATAGATCTCATCTCTTGTATAGAAGATACAGGAATAACATAACTTGGTAGAAAATTTATCAATATCTTGCTTGTCACATCATCCTCTATTATGATACCACAAGCTCCTTTGATAGAATTAATAGTCTCCTTAAGTCTTGTACTATATTGTATTATGTTCTCTCCTTCCTTCATCCTCTTAGAGTCAAATTTTCATCTCAAAATTTCTACTTTAGCCTTCTAAACATGTTGATCTCCATCATAGGTCAAAAACATCTTATCCCACATCTATTTTGCAGTAGTACAACCATCAAGATCATCATATTCATGGTCGGTAAGTGTAGACGCAATCTCAATCATTACTTGTGTATGTTCAAATTTTTGTCTTTTCTCACTGATAGTCAAAGGTGCAATGGTCAATTCTATATATTCATTCTCGAGATAGTAAATTTTATATTCTCCTATTCCAGACACATGCAACCCCATTCTACTTTTCCATGTAGACATGATCTATATTCAGCTTTGGTGCTTCCCTCTCATACATTTTTAGATCTTACTCAAGTCCTTTAAAATTATCACTTCAGAGTAACAAAGATCTGATACCAATTGTTAGTCCCACCAAGAGGGGGTTGAATCAGATAGATCAAACTTAAACTCTTAAAACTGAACTCACTGATTCACTCGGTAAGTACTGAATACAGAAAATAAAATTCATCAAATACTACAAGCAGGAATCAATCATTCAAACTTAGAAACATTAGATTAACTCATTCACACATGATATAACTCATTGAAACTAGATTTAATGAGGAAACCCAATTTTGGAAATACCTCTGTGGGAATTGTAACCCACGATAAAAATTGTACCCTTTTGAAGTACGCACGGTTAAGAACTTATCATGTTAAAGATTACAAACACATTTGCTAAATGAGACCCTGTTAGAGGATTTACCTTAGATCTATTAAGATCTTCACCCTATTAGGAGTGACCTCATTAGAGGTCTTCAAACACTCTTTTGGAATGTCACCTAAGTCTAGGTTTTATAAATAGGACAGTTAAATCCACTCGGTTAAGGGATTTCTCTATTAAAAATATTGATAAGCAACATTAAACTTTGATCTGTAAAAACTAGTAACTCACTATGTTTGAATCAGATCCTTTAGCTCAATTGAATACTGGCATCACATACTCCATTGATCTCTTTCTCAGTCTGTAGATTCTTTGATCTATCTTTCTTTGTCCTGCTCGGTAAATGTTGTTCTTCAACTTCTTTCCTTCTTTTTTTTTCCAATTCGCCAGTAGTCTCTACTTTGTGTAATTCTCATTCCTTATATAGACATACTTATACCTCTTAATCTTCTTAATTTGATTTTCCTTCCTTTGTGCTCAATTGTTCAATCATCTTCTTCAATTTCTCAACTCGGTAAACCGTGTCACTTTTACCTTGAAACTAGTAACTTTTCTTGGAACTTTAAAATTTTTTTTAACCACTTGATCTTCTCCTTAGATCTTCATATTGAATTTTCCCACTCATAGATCTTGTAAAAAACTTCATTTAATTCATTTCCTCATCTAGCTCATCATAGCTTCGCATTAAATCATAATTTAATATCTCTATAATGTACGCGGTAAAACTTGCTTTGCAACTCAGTGTTTGACTTCATCATTGCACGGTGTCTAACTTGCTCTCAGTTCTCGGTGCTTGATAACTGTAACTGAATCAAATTACATTCTACTGAATGAATCAATATATCTCGGTATAGTATCTCTTTCACTCATAACTTAATTCATTGCAGTTCCTGACTTGATCAATAAAATATACCAATTTCATAACATCAAATATACAGTAGAAAATAATGGAAACATCATTACTACATCTTTTTATGATCTGTATTTGTCACTCATTTAACTTCTCCTAATAAGATATGGTAACACAATAAAAATCAATTAATCAATTGCTTGACATCAATGGAAAAACAATAATTGATCTAACCATTTCTACAATCATGATACTCGGTATCACTTGGTCTTCATCATCTCCATCATAAATTCGTCAGTTAATCAATAATTTTACAAAACAACATGAACAAAAAATTGAAACAAACTTAAAGACTCTCAGATGCATCATGGAGGCATGATGTCAACCATGTGCTCCTACACCAATATGGCACAAGGTGTTGAAGTGTGTCGATAAATCAGCACTGAATTGGTCTTGCTAGCCTTGTGCTATTTACAATTTAGAGAACCTACTTTCAATAAAATTAGGTCTACTCCCAAAAATAAAGGGAGTAACTACAAATAATACTAGATCTTACTCCTTGATGCTTCATGGATCAAAATTAATACCGATTGGACCTCCAGTAAAAATATGACACTGCAAGGGGTAAAATTAAATCAAGAGATATAAACAAAAACTTGCTGATTCAACCAAGTTCCGCAAGATCTATAACAAAAAATCCCTAAATCATTATTTTAACAAGGGCTTATTCTCCTTTTATATGCCAAATTTCTAGAATTTTTTTGTTCAGTTACCAGAAACCAACAAAATCTTTTTGGAAGACTTGTCTTGTGCATTGTAGACAAGTTACTTGTTTGATAAAAAATGTGTGAGTCCTCACAAATTTGGATAGAAATCAACAAGTTTGAGAACTGGATAATTATCACCAAGCTCATTCATATTCATTTCATCACACTATAAGTTGTAGTTCTCTATCAAGAATATTTACATGGATTATTTGTTGCATGGATCTATCCTTTCAACTTCTTGGTTGGATTCTTGTTTCTTTGGCAATTTCAGCCTTTTTCACCAACCTTTCTTTTTGTTACAGATACATTTGCACAACTCTTCTTTTTGTGTACTCTCTAGATCTTGTTTTTTGAATTCCTTGTGGTTTGAGCATACCTTGGACTTCTACAAAAATCATCTTGTGTGACTCTTCATTTCTTACACATTTTTTAGCTTATCATGTTGACTTACAATACATTACCCACAATCAACAAGATCTAAAGTTTTTTATGGTTATTATGATAACAATGGAAATAGAGACACTAATTTTTTGAATTTGCATCCTAAAATGCACCCAAATAAATAGACGAAATAAAAATTAAAAAAAATTCATCCTTATCTTGGTTATGAAAAAGAGATGGAGATGAGCAAAATTTGAATGTAGATGATAAATTTAGTTGCACCAAAACTAATGCAGAAACAAGGAAATAGAAATAAAGTGATTTATCTTCTCTAGTCTCCAATGGAAATTATATCTAGCTTTAGCTCTTTGAATTTATTCGCAAGGTATCATAAAACAAAGTTTACCATGTTCAAGTGCTTTGTTTGCAGTCTATTTTTGGTTTTTGTTTCCCCCATCATACAAAAATTACTTTAACTTTTTCCTTTGTAATGTAACTATAAATCCATCAATCATCCTATTTATACATTCATAATAATCTTTTGGCATCCATCAAAGGTGTTAAAAATTGATATCTTATAAGTATTTTGTGTTTCCAGTAACTTAGCCATTTGGCATTAACTGAGAAGTTTTCTCAATTCTTCAAGTCTTTAGGAAAGGATATTTTTCATGTGCAATTACAATTATACTTTAACTTTTGATTGGAGGATTTCTATGAAAATTCTATTTTTTTATTATATATATATATATATATATATATATATATATATATATATATATATTATGTACTATTATTGTACTGATGGTAGAGAATTTTATTATTCATACAACTTATTATATAATATACATGTGATGTTTAATAATTTTATGATCTTAAGTTTCATGGCACCTGCATTGTTACTTAAATATTTGTTAGTTGGTTAATTATTTCAATTTCTCTTCTTTCCACTATGTCTTCTCTAGTTTCAACCTAAACTGAGTGTCTGTATGGTATTTCCAGGTTGGAGCATATCAAAATCATTTTTGGATCCCGTAGCATTTTTTTGACAATGCCATGTTGTAGCAATATTGAAATAGCTATAATAATCCTGTAAAGGAATTAAATAGATACATGCAAAGTAATCAATTCAACATTTTTTTTGTATGTTGTTTTGCAGTCATGCAACTCTATGCTTGTATAAGAAACTATTTTACAAGGCTCGAAAAGATTTACAAAGTTCTCTCTCTCTCTCTCTCTCTCTCTCTCTCTCTCTCTCTCTCTCTCTCTCTCTCTTCCTAGGATTTTTTCAATTCATCTTTGTGCTTGTAAAACCTTTACAATACTCCCACAAACAGGAAGGATAGTATTCTTATACTTGTGGTGTTAAAGATTCATAATTCTTAACATTGGAGATTATAGGACCTCACTACCACTTGACATTGTAAAATCTAAGAAATACAAATATTCAATATATAAAATTGAATTCGTTGATGTTTTCATGGGATAAAAAAAAGATTAAAATTATTGTACTGCATATCATAGGAAGTTCAAGGTGCTTTATGTTAATATACGTTTATTAACCAAACACATGGACAATGAAGGAAGAGATAGAAAGATACCTATGATGGTTACATTTCATCAATAGATATGTATTTTTATTTTGTGTATTTTTTTGAAATGGCATATAGTTGTGTTTGAGTTAATATAACAACCAGGTATATGCAAAAAAATGCAAGCATTCATATATTGGAAATAGAAAAGAATATAATATTTCAGATACGTAATAAATAGCCAAAAAATAAACAAATATGAATAGCAGGGTAAAAGCACAATAAAATTTCACCTTTTAAGCTAACTTGATTGACTCAGCCCAGTTAGACTCGACCCAGTCAGATTCAGTCGAGTCTAAGACGACTGAGTCCATGTAGGCACCACACGACACTGAATGGTGCCTATGTGGACCAGTAGGCTCTTGTGTGATCCAATGCAAGGGCCAGTAGGACTCATCCGAGTCTAACTAGGTCAAGTCTGACTTGGCCGAGCCTACCTAGGTGGCATGCCATGTTGGCAACCAAACCTCCAAAAATGCAAAAAATCCAAAAGTTTGCACTTATGCTATTCCATTCTCTACTCAAAATACAAAATGTCAAAAAACCTAAAGTACCCTTTTCTAGATCTCGTAATGATAATTCTTGACTAATAAATTTTATATTCTTTCAACTACAAAACGTTGAACAAATTTTCTTAAAACTACATGTAGGTATATAAAGCTTTGAGAAGTCGTTGATTCAAAAAATATATACAATGCTAAATCAATTTAGACAATTTTTAAAATTATATTAAAAAACTAGAGAAGAGAGTCCTCTTCAATAATATGTAATTTATTTGGGTTTTGGTATAGTTTTGACAGGGGAAAAGTGACAGAAGACAAAAACTGTTGATTTCAGGTAAGTTCAACTTTGAATACTTATAACGGGAAAACTATAGATCGAAAATACTTCTTTATTTTTTTTGCACTAGCTATACATGTCATATAAAAAATATTCTAAAATTGGAGGAAAAAACAATGTTTTACTTATAATGATTTGGCAGGAAGTAAACTCCCCAATTTGCAGTATTTTTTAGGAAATGAAAAATAGACCTAAAAAATTCAAAAAACATATTAATTTTTGTTCACATTTTTTAAAAACAATTATAGGCATAAAATTGATCCTATTTCACACATTTCATTAGTTTACATCATCTTCAAATTCTCATCAAAAATGTGACTTTTATGCCCTTGAAGTTTTACAATTTTGGTGTTGTTAACCTTTTCCTTTATAAAAGGGTGACAGTTTATTGTGCTTTTACCTAGAAGACAAGGGACAAATCTCATATAGTGGTATAAAATTGTTAGTGACAGTAATAGAAGAAGGCAACGAGTATAAATAAAAACAACATGGATTAGTGATAGATACTTCTAGTTGTGAGAAATTATTAAAGAACCTATTTTTTGTTTAAGCCCATCCTCTAAAAAAATCAACAGCTAAAAAATCAATGATCCAACATTGGGTCTAGACCCTAAAAATTTCTACATCAATGTATTTTTAAAATTTGATGAATTTTTTTCCACAAGAAAATAAAGGAGCCTAAGCAACCAATGACTACCCTTTTCAACCATAATTAAAGGGACAAAAGAGGAGTACCTTGGATGGTTTGAGCCTTGAGCGATTCATTGCAGTAGTCATCCACAACCCTCAACAACATAGGTAAAGGAATAAGGGAAGAAGATCTTTTCTTCACTGAATTTGGCAACATAGAATCTTTGAAGTTTGAATGAAAGAAGGAATTCCATATTCTTGGTATCTAACAAAACCAAACCCGCAGTACCAACTTTCACCCTACATTTTATGTAATAGAAATTATACAGGCTAAATTCAAAGCATTTCACAATTTCACCTTACCTTCCCTGAAGAACCCTGGAATAGTAAATGGGGTTTGGACCAAAAATGAACAAAGACGTGTCAAAATTAACAAAAACATGTTCAAAATTCATTTCCCTCCATTCTTCTATCCTTTAGCGCCTATTGAAAATTCATATTGTTTTGCGTTAATTTTTAATTTAAGACAATAAAAATAATTTTAATTTTTAATTAAAAAATGTCTTAAACTTCCCTTTTATATAATAGTGTGAGGATCATTGAAGACCATTATGGAATATAATTTGATGTCATGCTATTCATTGTAATTATTTTCATGATATATTTGATATTTAATAGAAATCCCCCATTTTCTAATTTGACAAATTTATTTAGTATTCAAATTTTTGACAATGATTAGTAATTTGTTTTGATTAAGTAAAAATAGGTTTTGAAAGGACCCGAAACCTTTAACAATAACAACAAAAGATAGAACGTTAAGAGAAAAAAAAAAGTTGTGGATCACCACCAACCAAGCCCAAGGGAACAGATAAAATGTTCCCACAAAAAGTAAAACTGAGACCAGACCAACAAACCACAACAAAGGGTGATCAAGATTTACACTTAGGCCCACCCTTGTGTGATCATAAATTCATATCAAAAGAAGGCATGTACACTTTTAATTTCTTTCCTTTAACTGTTATCCATCCATCCTCCACCTTCTCAACTGCACTCTGCCAAGCCAAAGGGTTAGCAGTGGAGCCCTCAAGAGCTTGAGAAACAAGGTTGTCCACACTAGCATGCACAACTGGGACAGGGACAAAATCACCACCACTCCCCAAATCTCCACTCGGAGATACAGGGATAGAAGAAACCACAGCGCCACCAAAGGGGACATCTAATCCAAAGACAACATCAACATTATGGTCAGGATCAACTGCAGCATCACTCGAAAGGACAACATCAGCAATCTGAACCAAGGCAGTATCCAGAGCAGTATCAATAGCATCAGAATTAGCCTAATCATCCTGAGATGAGATGACCACCACATCTCCATCCTTAGACATTTTATGAACCGTATGATGGTGGTCAGTGGCCTCCACCCACCACAAAGGAGATTTCTTCATTTTAACCCTCTCAGATAAACACCGAGCAACAACATGGCCAGACATTTGGAAAATCCTACATCTGAACGAAATTCCCTCATAATCTAGAGTCTAGATCCTTGAACCAAAAGGAGAAGCTAGAGTAATCTTCTTAGGGAGACCCTTTGAAGCATCAACTACCAAAAGGATATGATCATATGTCAAATGAAGAATTTCAGAGGATCTTGAATCAACCATTTGGAAATCCCCAATGGTCTCCCCCATAGAATCTAGCCAAAAATTAAGGGAAAGATACGAGAGTCTCACCCATATGGGTGTTTTTTTAAAAGACTCGATAAGGGGATGAAAACCCTTTGATGAACTATAAATTATTGAATGTTTGAAGATGTTAAGTTGATGATCATGCAAGGCATTAAATTAGTTAATGTATTATATTGTCATTGATGTCAACTTGATAAAATCTGTATGGTCATGGAAATACTACTAAATACTTCAAAGAACCAATGAATCAAAGGCTATGCTATCAGTAATGTATAAAAGTCAAGTATTCACAAAGTGACTGTATAAACCGACGGAGTGCACACCAATGGTTAAAGTAAAAGAGCAAAGTCACAGTGTTACTGTTAGATTAGGCTGAAAGCTAATCTCCCAAGAACACCTGCATGCATGACTGTTACAAGAAAGAAGCAAAAGACAGAAATCTATGGCGGCCAAAAAGCCAGAGACATGAAATCCATGTTGCAAGAATAAAGCTTCTATTAACAACAATACTGAATACAATAATCTCCTTATTAAATGCAAAGAAGTGAATCCTTATAAAAGGAATCACGAAACCCTAAAGGTGAAAAACCCTAAAGAATTATAAGCTGCCTAAGTGAAACTTAAGCATAGAGTAAATAGATTAATAATTAAATGATTTAATTATTAGCTATACTATGACTACTCTAACACCCCCCCTTAAGTGTAACTTAGGGAGAAACAAAATAGCTAAAACTACTGTAGAAAGTAGGAAAGATGGGTCCCGACAATAAGGCCTGATCAGGTACCCAAGTACAAGAAATAAACTAGATGAAGGAAACTAAGCCCTCAATCTAGGGAAAGAGGTATCCCAGAGAAAGGAACAAGAATGAGCAAGAAGCATCTTCGAAGCATGTAGCTAAAAACTCTGTCAGAAGAGACTGCTGGAACCCCCACTGAAGTGCATGACCAGGTAGAGAAGACAATGTCTGAAGAGCTTAATAATTAAATCATTTAATTATTAGTATATTTACTCTATGCTTAATTTTCACTTAGGTAGCTTATAATTTTTTAGGGTTTTTCACCTTTAGGGTTTCATGATTCCTTTTATAAGGATTCACTTCTTTGCATTTAATAAGGAGATTATTGTACTCAGTATTGTTGTTAATAGAAGCTTTATTCTTGCAACATGGATTTCATGTCTCTGGCTTTTTGGCCGCCATAGCTTTTTGTCTTTTGCTTCTTTCTTGTAAAAATCATGCATGCAGGTGTTCTTCGGAGATTAGCTTTCAGCCTAATCTAACATGGTATCAGAGCTCTACTTCTGTTCGCTGTTCTAGTTTTTTTTAAAGCAAGCTCATCGCAGTTTGGGGTTTGAAGTTCTCTAGGCTTTTCCTGGCATTTTTCATTGGTTCTGGGGGGTCTTTGTTTTTTGAGGCACTTTGGACCAAAACCAACCTCACGGTTGCGTCTAGAAGGCCCAAAAACCCTAGAATCCATATAAGGCACGTCTGATTTGGACACTGGAGCCTCTGGGAGAATTTTCCTGGCCTTCTAGGGCCGTACAGGCACGGTTTTCAAGAAAAAATAATTATTTTTTATGTTTTTTTAGCAATTTTGGAGTTATTTCGGGCGCGCCGCCCACGTGCCACCCGCGCGCTGCTTCTGGCCCCCATGCCACCCCTGCGGCCACCACGCCGCCGCCAGCCCCTGGCTCCTCCGCCACCGCCACCCTCCGTGGCCCCCGCCGCCGGGCCGCCACTCCTCGCTGCGGCCACCGCCGCTCGGCCCTCCGCTGACCTGCTCCGCGCTCCCGCCGCTCCGCTGGCACCCTCCACCGACCCGCGTCGCTCCGCCCAGTCCCCACCGCTCCCCGGTGGCGCGTTTTCATTTAGGCATCAGCGACCTATTTTTCCAGCCCCCGCGGGCATTTTAGCTTAGCGGTTGGTCCTATGAGGGACCAGGGGCTTCGGCCCAGCCCCTGCATGCGCCATGCGTGCAGGGGCCAATTTTTTTTAGTCCCAAGGGCTCATTTCTAGCCTTTTGGAGAACTTTTGACCCCCCATGACTGTTTTCGCTCTATCTTGAGCATCTAGGGGTCTTTTTTCAACTTCCATATACCGTCGGAAAGCTCTTTCCGAGAAATTTCCGATGATGGAGGTTGGGTTTTTGGATTCTACCATTTCAATAGAATTTTTTTCTATTGAAGCCCGATGTCAGTTTTTGCTTTCTGGGAGTCATATCTGGCTCATCTGAACTCCATTTTTGGCAAATCAAATATCATCGAAAAGCTGGTTCAGTGAACTATTCAGTTGCAGGGGTCTTTTTCCCAGATTCTGCTCCAAGTTTTCTCTCATTTGAGTTTGGAATTTTTTTCACTCTGGTGGATTGCTTGGGTTTACAGGTCCTAGGATCTCTTCTTCTGATTTTTTAGCTCACTCTTCTTTCTGACTTCTAAGCTTGTATGCTTCTTCTATTGCATCTTTGTTCTATAAATGCACTGAGATAAAGTGCCTAATTCTGTATATCTGGGATCTTGTACACCTTGTATGGTTTTAGTACTTGCACTCTATTATAAAGTGCCATGGGGGGTTATGATGATTATGTCATTTTAGGCGCATCCACCTTTGTCAAGTGAGCGTACCTTCCATGACATTAGCCCATGCTGTGTGTCGGTGACACCGCCCTTTATCTTGTGTTTGTACTTCTGTTGCACTATTGGTGTTCCTGGTTCTGCTTTCTATAGATGTTTCTGGCATTGCATTTCAGTGTTCCTGTCACCCCTCCCAGTTCAGCATTATGGGGGGGTTCACTTGTTGGTTCTATTGCTTCCTGGTTTGATTAATCAGCTCTTCAGACATTATCTTCTCTACCTGGTCATGTACTTCAGTGGGGGTTCCAGCAGTCTCTTCACAGTTACTCGACAACCAAATGCATAGCATTATCAACGAGAAAAGTCACTGTATTGCCTGATGAGCAAAGCACAGTGTAACCTGACGAACAAAATTACAATGTTGCCGGAAGGAAAAGACAAGGAAATAGATCCTAAAGATAATTGAAGTCACACTGACAAAACAGTCAGTTGTCACCGACGACTAACTGAAGTATTGACCGACAAAATAGAAAGTTCAGAAATGACAAAATGCTTAGCTGTCAAGAGGTAAAAATAGACTTAACTGATACTTATCATTGTTTTAATTGACAAGATAAAGTCAGAGATGAGTAAAGGATTTAAAGATGCTTTGTCCAATTGGCAAGAAAATCTCTACAAGATAAAAATGGAGTTTTTTTTTAAATCTAAGTGGTGAGAATTGTGAATCACGCCTAGAATCAAGAAAGCCAAGAAATGGTGAAATCATGTCTATTTAAGAGACAAGCTTATTCATTATGAATAAAGGGAGTGAAAAGAGAAAAGATGCTGAAGAGATTTTGAAGGAGAACAAAGTCTTCATTCAGACCTAATCAATCAAGCTGAGGAAAGAGATAAATTCTGTAGACACCGAAAAATAGTGAGACAACATCACAGAGTAGAACAGTGTGGAGCAAAGTTATTGAATTGATAACATTGATCAGAAAGGTAATGCACTTACAATAGATCTGAAAATATGCAATTCTAGTTGTATATGTGATCAGATCACTTTACTTTTTCAGCTTAACCATTAAAGCATCAAGTCTCTTAACCGAGTAGGACTTAAAATTCTTTTACAATTGAGATACATCCCAAGGAGTATCAAAAATTTTGATCATACAAAGTATCAATGGATATGCCCGATACTTATTGATAGACCAAGTGAGTGTTTGATCAAGGATGTTAGCATTAGATGCTAGATACTAAGTGACAAACTATTCTTTTAAATCCTCTAACAAGGTCACACCTAACAGTGTGTTTGTAACCTTTAACAGGGTTGGCTCTTCACCGAGCTCACTTCAGAAGACTAAAAATTTGTGGTACCAGTCCTAGTGGTTTTTCCCTAAACAAGGTTTCCATGTTAAAAATCCATGTTTCATGTGTTTATGAGTCATTACCTTACTATTTTCTATTTCACATAGGTAAATCTAGATTTATCAGTATACACTGGTTATTTACTATGTTTTGGTAAATAGAAAGACTGCTTATCAGTAAACATACAAAAGAAGGTTTTACAAAGCATTCCGACAAGTAGTAATTTGATATAAGTATTTCAAGGCATTCATCTTGTAGGACTGAGTATAAATAGAGGCTTAAAAGTGGTAATAAGTTTTAAGGGTTGATTTAAGGATTAATTTTTGAGGCAACTAATTCACCCCCCCCCCCCTCTCAG
>MU227551.1:1230411-1269934 GCA_018584345.1 Thuja plicata
AGTGTCTTACCAAACATAGATTCTGCATTCAAATCTTCTTTGAGAATAAGTAAATCAAGTCATAAACACACTATGAGAAAAGATAGTGATAGTGAAAGTGAAGAAGAAGATCTTGATGAAATTAAAGAACTTATGGAAAGAAGAATGCAGAGAGGCAAAGGTAAAATACCACTTGTTTGTTTTAATTATAAAGAGATTGGACACTTTTCTGCAAGATGTCCTAACAGAAGATAAGATGATAGAAGTAATTTTTAGGATTGGATTATACTAAGAGGGGGGTGAATCAGTATTATAGCACTTATATAAATTATTCAACCATTTAAATATCAACCATAAACTTGCGGTAAAGAAAAGAACATAAGCAAATGACACAATACTCATAACACCATAATTTATTTTCAAGGAAACCCTGGCCAAGGAAAAACCCCAGTGGGGATGGTACCCACAAGCATATACTAAAGTATAATATCCCTATAAGGAGACATAGCCCTTGTAGGACCTAAATATCACATAGCACAGTTCCTTGTTAGAGGAATAACAACATTGTTAAAGGTTCACAACACCCTCTTAGGGGCCAACTAAGCTTACAGCTCTTACAATATAATTCAAGTTACAAAGTGTTCTTAGTCATGAACAACAACACTAGTGCTTAGATAGTTCTTTTAATTTTCTTCAGTGATCTCTGTCATTCTCTTCTTTACTATTCACTTAAAAAGTTATCCAACTATCCAACTCATCACACACATATCTTTATCAAAAAGATATTACATATATATCTCACAACTTTACAAAGTCGGCTCACAATATGAATATTACAAATATTACTAAGTCGGTCTTCAATACAAAATAAATTTAATATAGTAAACACTAAATGCATACTCGGCGCTCTTGCATAGTCAATGTGGAGGTTATCAACAACCAAAATACAACTTCAATTTCCTAGATTCCAAGCCATACTCCCTCAATCTTCGCTACTGTCAAACTTCTCTGTTTCATTGGTCTGCTACAATTTGTCTGACTTTAATTCTATCTAACTCACCATAGACTCAACCAAAACAAAATCAATCTTAGGTGGATGTCATACATACCGCATACTGTCTTTCTCTAAGCTCGCTTTCCCTAAATCATTGATCTCGATCTTCGACATCCAAAACACTTCTGTGTCTTTGCTTCTACACTTAGTCGATTTGTGAATCACCAAAACTCATCTTTTCTGGATTCAGTCTGAAACCCAGATGTGTTTCCATAAATGACAACCAAAAATAAAATCACATTTACACAAAATTGATTGCTTGCCAACAGTAATGATAGGTCATTTAAAAAGAAGTTTGACAGAGGTGATTACATAAGAAACCAACAATCAGAAAGAAGAGATACCTAAGACTACAAGGACAAAGGAAAGAAGCCTAGTTACCTATCTAAAAGCAAAGATGAAGATACTGAAACTGGATCTGATGAAGACATGGAGATGGTGTTTGTGGTAGTAAAAGATGATTTAGATGATGATTGAGAAAGGTTTGTATAAACTGCTCTCATATCTAAAGTTAGTAAAAAAGATGTTTGGATCATAGATAGTGGCTTCACTCACCATATGATCGATGACAAACAAAATTTTGATGCTACAATGGTGGTTTAGTAAGAAAGAGTAATGATACACCTTGTCCAATTGAAGGTAAAGGAACTATAATGTTGAATAACCTGATAAAATGTGAAAATGCTTATTGGGTGAAAGAATTGAATTATAATCTATTGAGTGTTTCTTAGTTGAATAATTCAGGTCATAGAGTAGCATTTGAAAATAAGAAGGCAAAAATATTCAATAAATTAGGAAGTTTGATTGGTACCGGTGAGCAGACAAAAGGTAACTTACTCGATTTGAATGATACTGACACCACTTGCTTAATGGCTAGAAATGAAGACATATGGTTGTGGCACAAGAGATTGTATCATGTAAAATTTGACAACATGATAAAAATAAGTAGAAAGATAAATGTAAGAGGCTTACAGATGATGATTAAGCCCGACAATATCATGTGTAAAAATTGTCAAAAAGGTAAGATGACAAAGTCTAGTTTCAAAAGAAAAACCCATACATCTGATGCCATTCTAGAATTAGTCCATACTGATCTATATGGACCCATGAGGACAAAGAGTTACTATGGTGATAGATATTTTATTCCCTTTTTTGATGATTACTCTAGAATGATGACAATAATGTTTCTAAAAGATAAATCTGAAGCATTCAAGATGTTTAAATGGTACAAAGCAATGGTAGAAAAACAAAGCAGTAAAGAATTGAAATGCTTAAGATCAGATAGGAGAGGGGAATTTATTTTAGATGAATTCACTAAATTTTGTAATGAGCATGGAATCAAAAGACAGGTATCTGCACTAAGAACACCACAAAAAAATGGAATTGCTGAAAGAAGGAACAGATCCATAGTTGATTGTGCAAGGACACTAATGATAGAGAAAGGCATCACCCAAATCTTCTGGAGAGAACCTGTCAGTACTTCTATTTACAAATTGAATAGAGTATAATTGAAGAAAGACACCAAGAAAACACCCTATGAGCTATGGTATGGTTACACGCCCAATGTAAGTTACTTCAAAAATTTTGGCAGTCAATGTTATATCTTAAAAGATGATAGAAATGGAAAGATTGACTCCAAAAGTAATGAAGGAATCTTTCTAGGGTATTCCACCAAGAGAAAAGCTTATAAATGTCTCAATAAAGCCTCTAACAAAATTGTTGAAAGTGCAAATGTAAAGATAGATGAATTGGCACAGAAGAATGAAAAGCAAAGCACAAAACAACCAGAGGACTACAATAGGTGTTTTTACAATGAAGAAACTGACACTCTGCCTGACCAACAATGTATAGCTCCCGAGCAATAGATCATTGTACCCGAGCATCAAGCTAAAAATACTGACAATCAGGATATTGCTCAAGATGATGTACCAAGTGATGGAGATCATAATGAAGAACACAATGATGATCAAGATGATAGGCAAAGAATTGAACCTATACTTGCCAGATATGTCAGAAGGAACCAGATCATAAGAGAAAAAAAGGCTGGTATGAGAACCAGAAGTAAGTCTCTAAACACAAGATGTCTAATTTGTGACTTTGAGCAAAAATCTGTCAATGTTGCACTTGATAATAATGAATGGGTAAGTGCTATGAATGAAGAGATTATGCAGATAGAGAAAAACAAGACATGGAAACTTGTACCGAGACTAGATGACAAGAATATCATCGGTACAAAATGGATATTTAGGAATAAACTGAATGAGAATGGAGAAGTCACTAGAAATAAAGAAAGACTAGTATGCAAGGGGTATGTGCAAGAAGAAGAGATTGACTATGGAGAGACCTTTGCACCCATTGCTAGGCTAGAAGGAGTGTGAATATTACTTTCTTATGCTGCATATAAAGGATTCAAGGTATACCAAATGGAATTCTTGAGGAAGAGGTATACATTGAGCAACCAGAAGGGTTTGTTGATCTAGACAAGATGAACATGGCATGTAGATTACACAAAGCCTTGTATGGATTGAAACAAGCACCCCGAGCCTGGTATAAAAGCCTTAATTCCTATCTCATTAGTATTGGATTTGTAAGGACTAGTGAAAACAGTAATCTTTATTTGAAGGAAGATATTGATGCTAACATTTTGATTGCTGAAATATTTGTTGATGACATCATATTCGGAGGCAATGGTATGCTATGCAAATCATTTGCAAATGAAATGAGAAAAAAGTTTGAGATGTCTATGTTTAGAGAGATCAAGTTCTTTCTTGGTCTACAGATCATGCAACAAGATGAAGGCATTTTCATTACACAATCCAAATACATCAAGGAGGTGCTGAAAATATTCAAGATGGAAGATTCCAAACAATTTGGAACACCGATGGCAACTAGATGTAAGCTGACAAAGGAGGATAAGTCAATAGAGGTAAATCAAACTTTGTACAGATCAATGATTCGTAAAATCATGTATGTTGTACATACTAGACCGAATATTGCACATGTAGTAGGAATAGTTGCAAGGTTTTATGCTAATCCTAGGGAATCACATATGACTGCTGTGAAAAGAATCCTAAGATATCTAAAGAAAATTAAGGAATATGGCTTATGGTATAAAAGAGAAGGAAAATTTGAACTTAAGGTCTCTACCGACAATGATTGGGCTGGAAATATTGATGACTGAAAGAGAACAACTAGAGGAATATTCTTTATGGGTGACAGACTTGTCACATGGATCAGCAAGAAGTAAGGATACATCTCTCAGTCTACAGCATAAGTAGAATATGTTGCTACTGCTGCTAAAAAATACTCAAATATTGCATGGATCAAACAGTTACTAGAAGGTATGTATATGAAAATTCTTGAGCCAGTAATTATCTATTGTGACAATGCCAGTGCAATAAACATTTCCAAGAATCCAATCATGCATGCTAAAACAAAGCATATTGCCATCAAGTATCATTATTTGATAGAACAAGTTCAAACAAAGGAGGTGATACTTGAGCATGTGAAATCAAAGGAACAATTAGCCGATATCTTCACCAAGCCACTACCCAAGGATGCATTTGAGTACTTGAGGAAAAGACTAGGGTTCAGACCCTTGTCTACTGATTAGTAAAGATGACTAGAAGACTGCATTAGCCTACATACTATTAGAATATCATTCAAGTTGATGCAAGCAAAGAGATGGACTTCAAAGATAAATCTATACACAGCAAGGTATTTATCTACTCTGAGCACCAGAGTTGTTATATTGCTAATGGATAGGGAAATTCAAAGAATATATTATGGATAGAAAGGATTGTTTGTCACTACTATCAAATATTTGTTTGGCATTGTTGTCAAAGGGAGAGATTATATCCATTATCACACAAGGAGAGATTATATCCATCACATTATCCAAAGGGAGAAATGTAACCAAAAAGGGAGAGTAAATACAAAGGGAAAGAATTGATGACAAGAGACATCAAAAGAAAAGAGAACAGTGAAAGGGAGAGAGTTTGACACACAAAGAGAACACATCACATCAGAAGAAGAAATGAAGGGATTGAATATAGAGAAAGAACCACAAGAATAAAATCTAAGCTATATAAGCTTACCAAGGACTAAATATTTGTATCGGTTATAGTACATAAGATTGGTAGTTTGACGAAATTTAGCAGTTATATTTCATATTGTATTAACAGTAATATAGTGTGATAATGTAGTGTGTTGCCATCAATTCTAAAGGGAGATATTGATGAACTATAACTGATTGAATGTTTGAAGATGTTAAGTTGATGATCATGCAAGGCATTAAATCAGTTAATATATTGTATTGTCATTGATGTCAACTTGAGATAATCTGTATGGTCATGGAAATACTACTAAAGACTTCAAAGAACCAATGAATCAAAGGCTATGCTATCAGTAATACATAGAAGTCAAGTATCCACAAAGTGACTGTATATACCGACAGAGTGCACACCGACAGTCAGAGTAAAAGAGAAAAGCCACAGTGTTACCCCATGAGAAAATGCACAACATTACCAATGAGCAAAGTCACAGTGTTGCCCGACGAGCAAAGCACAGTGTAACCCAACGAATATAATTACAGTGTTACCCGAGGGAAAAGATAAGGATAGAGATCCCAAAGACAACTGAAGTCACACTGATGGAATAGTCAGTTGTCACTGATGAATAACTTAAGTATTGATCGACAGAATAGAGAGTTCAGAAATGAAAAAATGCTTAGCTGTCAAGAACTAAAAATATACTTAACTGATACTTATCATCGTTTTAATTGATAAGATAAAGCCAGAGATAAGTAAAGGATTTAAAGTTGCTTTGTCTAGCTGGCAAGAAGATCTCTATGAGATTAAACTGGAGTTTTTCTTTAAATCTAAGTGGTGAGAATTGTGGATCACGCCAAGAATCAAGAAAGCCAAGAAACGGTGAAATCATGTCTATTTAAGAGAAAATCTTATTCATTATGAATAAGGGGAGTGATAAGAGAATAGATGTTGAAGAGATTCTGAAGGAAAATAAATTCTTCATTCAGACCTAATTAATCAAGCTGAGGAAAGAGCTAAATTCTGTAGACACCGACGAACAGTGAGACAACATCACAAAGTAGAACAGTGTGGAGCAAAGGTATTGAATTGATAACATTGATCAGAAATGTAATGCACTTACAATAGATTTGAAAATCTACAATTCTAGTTGTATATGTGAACAAATCACTTTACTATTTCAGTTTAACCATTGAATCATCAAGTCTCTTCTCTGAGCAGGACTTAAAAGTATTTTACAATTGAGATACATCCGAAGGAGTATCAAAAATTTTGATCATACAAAGTAGCATTGGATATGCCTGATACCTATTAACAGGCCAAGTGAGTGTTTAATCAAGGATGGTAGTATTAGATGCCAGATACTAAGTGACAAACTATTTTTTTAAATCCTCTAACAAGGTCACACCTAATAGTGTGTTTGTAACCTTTAACAGGGTTGGATCTTAACCAATCTCACTTTAAAAGAGTGAAAATGTGGGGTACCAGTCCCAGTGGTTTTTCATGTGTTAATGAGTCATTACTTTACTATTTTTCATTTCAAATAAGTAAATCTAGATTGATCGATATACACTGGTTTTTTAATGTGTTTCAGTAAATAGAAAGACTGCTTATCGGTAAACATACAGAAGAACATTTTACAAAGCATTCCGACAAGTAGTAATTTGATCTAAGTATTTCAAGGCATTCATCTTGTAGGACTCGGTATAACTAAAGGCTTAAAAGTGGTAATAATCTTTAAGGGTTGATTTAAGGATTAATTTTTGAGGCCATTGATTCACACCCCCCCCCCCCCCCCACTCTCTTTTATTACTAACACCCTTATGCCAGGGTTTGGCCATAAGGGGGAAACTCTCATCATTCCAAGTGAAGCACCAATCACACAAAATAATTTTCCTGTCTACAGCGTTTCCAAACTTTACAATAAAAAAACCCTTTGCCACAAGGTATATTTGAATAGTTTTACATAAAATAGCTTCTCAATTTCTGGAAATCCAAGCATGCAAGTTTGATAGAGAGGGCTAAAAAACCCTATATCTGAATATGGCAGCATTAGAGAAAAAATCCTCTACATTTTTATAGATTTCATCAATTATATCAGGTTTCAGATTTACCACAATGGGATCACTTATAGGGATAGGCGTCACACCAAGAGGTCTAGACTGAATGCTCCCTCTCCCTGTAACAGTAGCTAAGGACTTGGCTCTATGAATATCTTCTTCAAAAGAAGCCACATTTGTGTAAGAGATAGCAGGCCCACAATGTCTGGCAATAGAGAACGACTGCAATGGAGACACAAATCCCCATTGAGCATTTGAGCAATAGCCTCAAAACTACCGAGCACCAGAGCAGAAAACTGACATCTCCCAAGTGCAGAAACACTAGCGGAAGGTCCCAACTATAGGTGGGAAACAATGGGAGAAGCGGCCGAGTGCGCATTAATAGCAGGAGGAGGTTTCAAAATACTCGTCAAGCGGGAAGCGGTAGCGAGAGGAGAGGCCTCAAAATATTCTAATCAATCAACCCAATAACTTAGTACCACAATATTAATCCTCTAGTTATCTTCAGTCCTATAAGATGAATGCCTTCAAATATACTTAGCAAATAACTACTGCTCAGAGTTATCCTTTAAACCGTATTCTTAATGTTTACCTAATAGCAATCTTTCAATTTACCAAATGATAGTAAATAGCTTAGTGTATACCAATCAATCTAGATTAGTTATGTGTAATGCAAAACACTAAAGTAATGACTCATAAACACATTGACACATGGATTTTTAACGTAGAAACCCTGTTAAGGGAAAAACCACTTGGGACTGGTAACCCAAAGTTTTCACTCTTATGAAGTGAGCTCGGTGAAGAGCCAACCCTATTAAAGGCTCAGTGAAGAGCCAACCCTATTAAAGGTTACAGACACACTGTTAGGTGTGACCTTGTTAGAGGATCTAAAATATTATTTTGTCACTTGATATCGGGCATTTCTATGCTACCTTCTATGACCAAACCCTGGTTTGTCAAATGGTATCTAGCATCTCATGCTATCTTCATGATTAAAATTTTTGATACTCCTTGGGATGTATCTCAATATAGAAAGGATTTTTAAATACTTATCAATTAAGAGACTTTTTGAATCAATGGTTAAACTAAAATAGTATGATCTATTCACATATATAACTTATACTTGTAGATTTTCAGATCTATTGTAATCTCATTAAAACCATTCTGATCAATATATTTTTCAATACCTTTGCTCTACTTTTTGTTCTTCTCAATGATGCTATGCTTTGTTGCTCGGTATCAGCAGAAATATTTAGCTTAATTGATCAGGACTGTATGAAGTTGTTCTTCATTAGTTTCTCTTTAGCATCCTCTTTTTCATTCACTCCCCTTAATTCATAATGAATTAAGTTGTCTATTTATAGACATGATATCACCATTTCTAGGTTCTTGATTTTCTTGATCTTGGAGTGATCTGCAATCTTAGCCAATCTTGATTTAAAGCATAACTCATCTTTTATCTCGTAGAAATATTCTTTCCAACTGGACAAAACAACTTTAAATCCTTTACTTATCTCTGGATTTATCTTGTTGATAAAAACAATGATAACTACCAGTTAAGTCTATATTTAGATCTACCAGCTTATTATTTTGTCATTTCTCAACTCTAGTTAACTTTGGTATTTTAACTCTTTGATAGCTTCGGTCAACACTCCAATTCTCCTCAGGCTTCTTCATTAGGGTTGTCTATTTTTCAAGGTTGTCTGTCCTTTGGGCTTCACTATAAAGTTCTGCTTGTCAGTTAAAACTATAATTCTAGTTGTCGGTAATGATTGCGATTCTTCTCTTCGATAATGCTTGTTGGTTTCTTTGCGCGGGCATCACTGTGACTTAACTTTCGGTGATCTCTTTCTGTCGGGTTCCACTAGCCATCGGTGTTTGTAGTCATTTAGTGAATGCTTGCCTTTTATGCATTACTGAAAGCATAATCTTTATGTCTCTGATTCTCTGAAGTCTTTGACACTTTGATTATAACCAATTAGATTATATCAATTTGACATCAATGACAATACAATCTATTAACAACTTTAATGTCTTGCATTATCTTTTTGCAGTTCGGTGATCAACTTAACATCTTCAAACATTCAATTAGTTATATATCATCAATCTCTCCCATTGGCATTGATGGCAACACACTACATTATCACACTATATTATTACTAATACAATATGAAATATAACAATTTCATCAATCTTTCCTATTGTAACTATTATAAATGTCTAGCTCTCGGTAAGCTCATATGGCTTAGATTTGTTTCTTGCAGAGTGGGTTTCTTCAATATTTTAATCCCTTCACTAGATATATGTAGCATCTTTTGTCTCTATTCTATTATGTGCTTTGCCTTGACTATTCCTCTTCTTGATAATCTCTTTTTCCTTTGACATAAATCTCTCCTTTTGTATGAACTCTCTTCCTTTGTTATTTCTCTCCCTTAGATGGATATTTCATATGTAATCTATCTCTCCCTTTGAATATTGATTAACTCTTCCTTTTTATTCTTAGGAACTTATCTTCATGGATACTGATATAATATTTTCCTGATAATAATCTCTTCCTTATGATAATGAATCTCTCTCCCTTATGATTCCTGATAATGAGATAATCTCTCCCTTTGACAACAATGCCAAACAATTTTTCTTCTAAATCATCTTCCATCCCTTTATATAATATATTCCTTGACTTTCCTTATCCATCAGCAATACATTGTCTTTGGTATTTGGTGCAGATTTGTACTTTGTTGTGTACAGATGTATCTGTTGTTGTTCATCTTGGTGCTTGCATCAACATGAATGGTCTTTGATTGTGTGTAGGATGATGCAACCTCCTAGTCAGCTTACTAACCAATAGACAAGGGTTATACCCCTAGTCTCTATCTCAAGTACTCAAATGTATCCTTCGGTAATGGCTTGGTGAATATATCAACTAATTTTTCCTTTGATTGAGCATATTCCAATATCACCTCCTTTGATTGCACTTGTCCTCTTAGATAGTGATACTTGATAGAAATATGATTAGTCTTAGCATGCATGAATGGATTCTTAGAAATGTTAATTGCACTGGTATTATCATAATTGATAATCACTAGTTCAATAATCTTCATATTCATACCTTCCAACAACTGTTTGATCCATGCAATATTGGAGCAATTTGCAGCAGCAGCTACATATTCTACTTCTGCAGTAGACTGAGAGATGCATCCTTGCTTCTTGCTAATCCATGTGACAAGTCTGTCACCCATGAAGAATGATCCTCCAGTTGTGCTCTTTCGGTCATCAATGTTTCAAGCCCAATCAACATCTGTATAGACTTGTAGCTCAAATTTTCCTTCTCTTTTATACCATAAGCCATAGTCCTCAGTGTTATTCAGATATATAAGAATTCTCTTGACAGTAGTCATATGTGATTCTTTGGGATTAGTAGAGAATCTTGCAACTATTCCAACTACATGTGCAATATCAGGTCTAGTATGAACAACATACATTAGTTTTCCAATCATTGATCTATACAAGGTCTGAGTTACCTCATTTGATTTGTCTTCTTTTTTCAGCTTGCATCCAATAGCCATAGTTGTTCCAACTGGTTTGGAATCTTCCATCTTGAATATCTTCAACACTTCCTTGATGTATTTGGGTTGAGTAATATATAAGCCTACATCTTGCTAAAGAATCTGTAGACCAAAAAAGAATTTGATCTCCCCAAACATAGACATTTCAAATTCTTTTCTCATTTCATTAGAAAAGGATTTGCATAACATTTCATTTCCCCCAAAAATGATATCATCAACAAAAATTTTAGCAATCAGAATGTTACCATCGGTATCTTCTTTTAAGTACAGATTGCTATTTTCACTTGTTCTTACAAATTCAATGCTAATGAGATAGGAGTGAAATATTTCATGCCAAGATATGGGTGCTTTTTTCAATCCATACAAAGCTTTATTTAGTCTACATACTATGTTCCTCTTATTTGGATCAACAAACCCTTCTGGTTTTTCAATTTATACCTCTTCTTCAAGTATTCCATTTAGGAATGCAGATTTGACATCCATCTGGTATACCTTGAATCCTTTGAATGCAGCATAAGCAAGTAAGATTCTTACTCCTTTGAGTCTTGGAATGGGTGCAAAGGTTTCTCCATAATCAATACCTTCTTCTTGTGCATACCCCTTGCATACTAATCTTTCTTTGTTTCTTGTGACTTCTCCATTCTCATTCAAATTGTTTCTAAATATCCATTTGGTACTGATGACATTATTGTCATCTGGTCTTGGTACTAGTGTCCATGTACTATTCTTCTTAATCTATTCTATTTCTTCATTCATAGCACTGATCCATTCTTCATTTTCAAGTGCAGTATTAACATATTTAGGCTCAAAATTACAGAGTAAACATCTAGTGTTTAGTGACTTACATCTTGTTCTCATTCCAGCCTTTTTGTCTCCTATGATTTGATTTTGTGGATGATGTCTTCTGACATACTTGGAAAGTTTTGGTTAAGATCTTTGTCCATCATTGTGATCATCTTCTCGACCTTCATTCTGATCTCCATCACTTCGTACATCAACTTGAGTATTATCCTAATTTTTGGTAATTTGCAACCTGATGCTCAGGTGCAATGTTTTGTTGCTTGGGAGAAATATATTGTTGCTCGGGTAGAGTTTTAGGTTATTCAATATAAACAAACATGTTGTAGTCCTCTGGCTCTCTTATGCTTTCCTTATCATTTTCACTTTTGATGATTTTGTTAGATGAATTGTTAACACATTTATAAGCCTTGCTTTTGGTGGAATACCCTAGAAAGATACCTTCATCACTTTTGGAGTCAATCTTTCCATTTCTATCATCCTTCAAAACATAACATCAACTACCAAAGATTCTGAAGTAGATTACATTGGGTGTGTGACCATGCCATAGCTCATAGGGTGTTTTCTTTGTGTCTTTCTTCAATTGTACCCTACTCAATCTATAGAAAACAGTACTGACAGCTTCCCTCTAGAAATTTTGAGTGATGATTTTCTCAATCATCAATGTTCTTGCATAGTCAACAATTGATCTATTTCTCCTCTCAGCAATTCCATTTTTTGTGGTGTTCTCGGTGCAGAAACGTGTCTTTTAATTACATGCTCATTGCAATAGTTAGTGAATTCATCTGAAATAAATTGCCCTCCTCTATCTAACCTTAATAATTTTAATTTATTATCACTTTGTTTTTATACCATAGCCTTATACCATTTAAACATCTTGAATACTTTTGATTTATATTTTAAGAACATAACTATCATCATTCTAGAATAATCATCAACAAAGAGAATGAAATACCTATCTCCATAGTAGCTCTTTGTCCTCATGGGTCCACATAGATCAGTATGGACTAATTCTAGAATTGTATTAGATATATGGGTTTTACTCTTGAAACTAGACTTTTTCATCTTACCTTTTTGACAGTTCTTGCACATGATATGCTTGGGATTTGTCATGCTCTGTAAGCCTCTGACATTCCTTTTACTGCTTATCTTTATCATTTTGTCAAAATTCACATGACATAATCTTTTGTGCCACAACCATATGTCTTCATTTCTATCCATTAAACAAGTGGTGTTAATGTAATCAAGATATAAAAGGTTACCTTTTGTCTACTCACCAGTTCTGATCAACCTTCCTAATTCATTGAAGATCTTTGCCTTCTTATTCTCAAATGGTACTTGGTGACCTGTATTATTCAGTTGTGAAACACTTAACAGATTATAATTCAGTCCTTTTACCCAGTAAGCATTTTCACATTTGATCAGGTTATTCAACATTATGGTTCCTTTACCTTGAACTGGACAAGGTGTGTCATTACCCATTCTTACTAAACCGCCATTATATTATTCAAAAGTTTAAAAATTTTGTTTATCACTAGTCATGTGGTGAGTGAAGCCACTATCTATGATCCACACATCATTCTTACTAACCCTAGATATGAGTGTAGTCTCTACATACTTTTCTTCTTCTTCATCTGAATCATCCTTCATGGCTACAAATACCATCTCAATGTCTTCTTCAGATTCGGTGTCAGTATCATTAGCTATGTTCTCAGCTAGGTAACAAGCTTTCTTTCCTTTGTCCTTGTAGTCTTAGGTATCTCTTCTTTCAGATTGTCAGTTGCTTCAGTAATCTCTGTTATCACCTCTATCAAACTTCTTCTCATATGATCTATCAGTACTTCTATCATCTTTCTTCCGTTAGGACATCTTGCAGCAAAGTGTCCAACCTCTTTGCAATTAAAACATACAAGTGGTAATTTACCTTTGTATCTACCTTTGCCTCTTTGCAATCTTCTTGCCATTAGTGCTTCAATCTCATCAAGTCCTTGATCCTCATTATCACTTTCACTATCATTTCTAATAGCATGTCTATGACTTGACTTACTTATTTTCGAAGAAGATTTGAATGCAGATTCTATAGATGCTAAGACACTATTATCAAAGTTATTCATCTCAAATAAAATTAGTCTACCAATCAGACTATCTAGAGTAACTGTATTGTTTGCAACTACTCTCATTTCTTGAATAAAAGAAACATTAATAACGTATATAGGTAGTAAGGTTCTTAAGATTTTACTTACCACTGTCTCCTCTTCAAGTATGCCTCCAACTCCTCGGATAGCATTGACTACCTCTTTGATTCTGCAGCTATACTGAGTGATATTTTCTCCTTCTTTCATCCTTAGGTCATCAAACCTCCCTCTTAGGCTTTCTTCCTTGGCTCTTAGTACATTAGAATCTCCTACATGTACCAGCTTCAACTTATCCCACATTTTCTTTGCAGAGGTGCAAGTTTTGACATCTTCAAACTCAGCATCGGAGAGTGATGAGGCAAGTTCTATCATCATGCAATTATGCTCATGGTTTTATCTTAATTTCTCAAGAGTATGAGGTCCTGTAGGCAACACATATTCAGTATCAAGGTGTTGAGCAACATCATTACCAATACCTGATAGGTGGAGTCTTATTCTACTTTTCCATGATGCAAAGTTGTCTTTATTCAACTTTGGCACATCTTGTGATCTTTTGCTTGAGCTATTAAACTCCCTTTCTAAGCACACAAGCTCTGATACCAATTTTTAGTAATAACTGAGAGGGGGGGTTGAATCAGTGGCCTCAAAATATTCCAATTAATCAACCCAATAACTTAGTACCAAAATATTATGCCTCTAGTTATCTTCAGTCCTATAAGATGAATGTCTTCAAATATACTTATCAAATAACTACTGCTCAGAGTTATCCTTTAAACATTATTCTTTATGTTTACCAAATAGTAGTCTTTCAATTTATCGAATGACGGTAAATAGCTTAGCGTATACCGATCAATCCAAATTAGTTATGTGTAATTCAAAACACTAAAGTAATGACTCATAAACACATTGGCACATGGATTTTTAATGTGGAAATCCTGTTAAGGGAAAAACCACTTGGGACCGGTAACCCAAAATTTTCACTCTTCTAAAGTGAGCTCGGTTAAGAGCCAACCCTGTTAAAGGTTAAAAACACACTGTTAGGTGTGACCTTGTTAGAGGATTTAAAAGATTACTTTTTCACTTGATATCAGGCATGTAATGCCCTGCCAGGGAACCCAGGAGAACTAACCTAAACATGACACTAAGTTAACAGGATAATTTTTTAAAATGTTTATAAGCAATAATGTTAATAATACAGAAGCAACACATGAGATAACATGACATACACATAAGTACAACTCCACAAAGGTTACAAATCTTGAGGGTTCCTTGACGTAGAATTACTTAAATAAAATAATCTACGAGAACAACTATAAAGACTAGCATAAATGATACATCAACTGAATCCAATAATATACATCTTATATAATACGACCACATATACATCTTATACCCAAGGTACACAAGTGAACCAACATCCACTACATAAGTCACAGGGTATGCAATAATGAATAACAATGCAATAGATCCTTTCAATGGACATCAACCAATATACACATGGTTACAAATATACAACTCATGAAACTAATCAAGTCTCCAGAAGAATAAAAGAAGATAGAAGAAGAAGAAATGCTACAAGGATCATCCGATCATGAAAAATAACCATTGGATCTCAATGGTAATAAGAATCACTACCACCCGACCATGTGGAACCAAAGGTCCACTCCACCATGCTGAGGAGATAATAACAGGCCCACTCACACGAGTATACAATGAAAAAGACAAACATCAAGGGTATACAACCATCATAAAGAAATGCATAGGAAGATCCTAAAAGCTCTCTAAAACACAATAAGGAGATCTACAGAATACCAGAGGTAACCAACACACGTAGGATAACCTAAGCTGTATATAGGAAGGTGTCATCATGTACGTCTAACCCTTGAGTTTTGTCCTAGAAATCCATCAATGGATCCTGGCACTCAAGTGATCATACACGGCGCCAATGACCTCTCAAATAGATAAAGTCACCAACTATGCTAGACACACACCCCTCAAGGTGGAAATCATCAACTCATCCTCCATCTTGGCCTATAATAGCGCTCAAGCATGGGTGAGGCTTAATATCTTATTAGATTATTCTAAAACTCCTAATAAATTATTATGTTATAACTTTTTACAATTACTTACAATAAATTATCCTAGCAGCCACTTGTGGGCTCCGACACTTATTGCAAGCCACCTCCTACTATACAACTAGGCAACCTACCCTAGGTTCACAAAAGAACATCATAAAGGTATATCATAAACTTCATTAGTGATTTCCTCTCATACAGGGATACACCCTCAGAGAATCATAAACAATACCAAAGAGAAGAACATAACTCTCAAATATGGTTCTTGCCCACACAAGAACTATTGGTTCTCAATTAACCAATACCACATAAAGTACTATCACATAAGAGTAGTTTAATAATCAGGTTGGGTAATAAGTTTGAGACTCAAAAATGGTGACAACATGAACATGCATTGAAGCACACAAACATCATAGAACAGAAACCCCAAAACCTCTGGTTTTACATCCTGATAGCCATCTAATCCCAACAGACAATCGACACATAGCAATATCACAAAAAAGGGAAAGAAGCACACAATCTTTTCAGCAAATCACTTAGAAGACACATCATTGCATAATGAGTACGATTTTAGAAAGGCAATAATATTCAGTGATAAACTCATTTATAGTAATACTATGCAAATTAGTTTATTTGATAAAATTACTAATAACAATATAATTCAATTTTCCAAAGAAAATGTACATTAAACCTTTATAGATTAATTTATAACATCCTCATCCTATAAATTAATCTAATCAATAATTACTAAAAAATTAACTATAATTACAAGCAAAAGTTGTTTGAAAATATCTATAAGCTTATAAAAGCGTTTCACTTAATTTGCACCGAAGAGATCTTTTCAGATAGACATGATTGCGTAAATAAATTAATCAAATAATCCTAATTTTCCTAGCATATCTTCCTAATTCGATGTTGGTTTAAATATCCAATCACATTATGATAAAAATGTCCCAACAATAATATACATACAATATTCCACAATACCCACAAATCTCATTATAATAAATATTATTAATTAAAATAATAATTATAATGATATCAAATCACTTGATTTAAAAAACATTTTAAATACCTCATTCATCGAAACAACCAATAATTTAATTAAATAGTAATTAAAAAAAACATAAATAGAATAACTACCAATTTAATTAACTAATCACAATAAAGAAAATACAACTTAACATATTTATTAATTAACAAATCTTAATTAATATATTCACAAAATCTAAATTTTATAACAATTTAAATAAAATAAATTTAAATTAATTAAATTTTATTTAAATTTAAAAAAAAAAACATATAAATTAAAACAAAACTGAAGGTGGGATGGACCCCACGGGGTCACAGCCCCACGGGCTCCCCCGCGGGCCCCCCCTTTCCCCACTCCCTAAGCCGTGGCAACCAAAGCTACCGCCGGCAGCTTAGCTGCCATGTGGGAAGCCCTTGGCCCGCGTGGTGTTGGGAGGTGTGGGGGTGCGGTGGCACCTACCAACCACCTCCAACACAATAAGTTTTTTTTTTTTTTAATAAAAACAAATCCTATTTAATATGTTTTTTTTTTTTTAAACAATTTTTGTCCTATTAAATAGGACTGTATTTTTTTGTATTTGCTGGTGAAATTCCAGCAAGTTAAATTTTTTTTTTATATTTAACTCAACAATATTAGTCATTTTTAATAACAAATTGATTTAAAGCATATTTTAAAATCAATTTCTTTTCTATTAAATAGGGTTGTATATATTTTTTATTTGCTGATGAATTTCTAACAACCATCCTTTCTTAAATTGATTTTTAACAATAAAAATTTTAAGAGCAATTCTTTTATCTTCAAGAACAAACTCATTTAGAGCATATTTCAATAATATAGATATTTTTCTTAACAAAAGTTCCAAAGGACACGAAGAGGGATTTTCTTTTGACATGCAAATTGATATAAACAAGAAGGAACTCTAATTTAATAATAATTTATTTTCAAGAAGAGTATTCTCATAAGCATGCAAATTAACCTCCTGTTATGTTTTCCATGCAGATCTGGGACCAGAATTTGGGCAAGAACCAGATAAGGTTAAATTTCTATTTTCAAGATAGAAATTTTAGAGGTCCGAGGCCTTCAACCAAATTTGACAACAATCATAACTTCTCAATCCAAGAAGACATTTTTACAATCAAACCCCTAAGAGCAATTTTGAAACAGATTCATTCCAATTGCAAACCCTTATACCCATGTGCACCTAATGCCATAAAATGAAACCCTTTATGCCCACAAGCACATATCTGACATGCAAACATGAATGGAGACACAAAATTGATCCAAGAACACATTTTTCCAACTTTAAACAATAAACCACACAATGATCAATCAAGGAAGCCTCACACAAAGGATCCTAGCTTTTCAAATGCATAGAAGATGAGAGTCTAAAAGCTAGGATTGACAAGAACAAGATCCTACCTTTGTAACTGATGAGAGGAACAAACCCACAAATCTAAGCAAGAAGAATCCACAAATGCTCCAAAAATGTTCTCAAGCTTTCCAAAATCCTCCATCACCTGATTTTCCTTTCTCCCCTAATTGAGCAACCTCCAAAATGGCTTTCAATCCAAGGATATAGAAAACCAAGCAATTAGGTTTTTTTCAAAAAGTGAAAACCCTAAAGGGAAAATAAATTATCTAATTAATAATTAAAATAAATGTTTGATTTTCAATTTTCACTTAAAGCATGTATAATATCAACTTTATAATATCAAAGCAAAGTGTTAAATTGAAAATACACGTGAGAATATTTCAATTAAATAAATCAATTAACCATGCAACTTAAAGCAATATTCAATAAATCAACTTTGCACAATTAATTGCAATAATTGAATTTAATATTTATTAAATCAATATTTATTAAATCTCAATTATTCAAATCAAGACTTAAGAATTAAATCAATTAATTAAATATAGGCATTTAATTAATATTTAATTATTAAATAGCCATATATTTCATATATCAATGTTTTAACCTTGTTATAAGTGCAATAATTAACGTTAATATTTTCTATAAATAATCATTAAATAAATAAAGCCAAAGGCATCATTAAATCACCTGAAAGCCATCCAAACAGATAAACAACTAAAATAGAGAATCAACTAAAACAGACACCCAAGCACACATAAACAGGCTCACGAATCCACCTCACTTGACAGATTCAAACACTAGGGTAGTCAATCAGATTCTTGTCCAGTTCTAGGAAAAAATAAGGGTTTAGGGTATGGATTTAGACCTGAATATTATCTCCCCTCTCTTACCATTGAGATATTGCGATATGGCACGCTCACTCCTGCCAATTCAGGGAAGACGTAGCCTGGTACTAACAAACATGTCATCACAAAGATGAACATACATGCATATAATATAAAAAACAATGGTTGAGACTAGTTCATCGTGTGGATCTGGTCGAAGCAAGTAACTACGACTCTGTCCCATACCATACCAAACACAGCAGCAGTAATGCAAAACATCACAATGATCAATGTGCATATAAATATAGGGTCAGTATTGTCATAAAACCTTAATCAAAATGATTTCATAACATAAACATAACCATTATGATATAATCACAAATCATATCCAAATAGATGATATAATACAACTAACAATGGATCAATATCACAATGAAAAGTAACACATGAATATCCTTAAAATCACCTGAAATAACCAACGCAAATATAAATATGCCTAAAAGAGATAAGAAACTGACACAGACAGACAGACTAAGGGGTAGGTATTACAAGGTATCTCTATGCTACCTTCTATGACCAAACTCTGGTTTTTCAAATGGTATCTGGCATCTCATGCTATCTTCATGATCAAAATTTTCAATATAGAAAGGATTTTTAAATCCTGCTCAGTTAAGAGACTTTCTAAATCAATGGTTAAACTGAAATAGTATGATCTATTCACATATACAACTTATACTTGCAGATTTTTAGATCTATTGTAAGCTCATTAAAACCATTCTAATCAATACATCTTTTCAATACCTTTGCTCCACTTTTTGTTCTGCTTGGTGATTCTATGCTCTATTGCTCGGTGTCTGCAGAAATCTTTAGCTCTTTCCTCGGCTTGATTGATCAGGACTGTATGAAGTTGTTCTTCATCAATTCTATTTAGAATCCTCTTTTTCATTCACTCCCCTTAATTCATAATGAATTAAGTTGTCTATTTATAGACATGATATCACCGTTTCTAGGTTATTGATTTTCTTGATCTTGGCATGATCTACAATCTTAGCCAATCTTGATTTAAAGAATAACTCATGTTTTATCTCGTAGAAATATTCTTGCCAACTGGAAAAAATGCCTTTAAATCCTTTACTTATCTTTGGCTTTATCTTGTTGATAAAAGAAATGATAACTACCAGTTAAGTCTATATTTTGCTCTGCCAGCTAGATATTTTGTCGTTTCTGAACTCTAGTTAACTTTGGTGTTTTAACTCTTTGATAGCTTTGGTCAACACTCCAGTTCTCCTCGAGCTTCTCCATAGGGGTTGTTTGTCCATCGAGGTTGTTTGTCCTTTGGGCTTCACTACAAATTTTTTCTTGTCAGTAACACTGTAATTCTGTTTATCGGTAATACTTGTGATTCTTCTCTTTGGTAATGCTTGCCGATTTATTTGCTCGGGCATCAGTGTGACTTAACTTTCGATGTTTTTTTCTGCCGGGTTCCACTAGCCGTCGGTGTTTGTAGTCATTTAGTGAATGCTTGTCTTTTATGCATTACTGAAAGCATAATCTTTATCTCTCTGATTCTCTAAAGTCTTTGACACTTTTATTATAACCGATTAGATTATATCAAGTTGACATCAATGACAATACAATCCATTAACTGATTTAATGTCTTGCATTATCTTTCTGCATTTCAGTGATCAACTTAACATCTTCAAACATTCAATCAGTTACATGTCATCAAGTTGTACTTTTTACTTGATGACATATGACATATGACCAACCTAGGCTTCTTTCATCATCAATTAGAAATGAATGTAATGCATACTAGGGTTTGTAAGCTTTATTTTAAACCCTACCTCCAGATTTTAGCATTTCTATGAATCTATCATCCAGTTATCATTTGGGTAGAAGGATGGGAGGAAGAAGATAAATTGAAGGGGGACAACAAGAGACAGGGTGACATCCCCTGCCCAAAAAATTTAACATGAAAATAACTCTTATCTGACTGCTCAACTACTTATTTAAATTAGTTTGCAAAATTTTTAATATATGTTACCACTCCAATTTTTTTCTTTGAATGTTTCTTATGTTTCTCTGTGATGGAAGATGCCTCTTTAGCATTCAGAAGAGTGAAAGAAACACCACCATTATGTTATGAATTAGGATCTATTATGAAGACAAAAAAATTGTGAATTAGGATCTATTTTCTCACAATTGAAGCACAATGTATAACCAATTAACTTATCTCCATCAAACACCATGCATTACAAAGATCTATAAACATCAACCATCAAATCACTTTCCCTCGGTTCAGATTCAGATGCTCTTCTAAACTATTTGGGTTATTCAACATTTGAAAGATGAACTCCCATTACCTATTTTTTCCAATCAGTGGGGATGCCACATTACTTGTACAAGCATGCCTAGAATGATTCTGAGTTGCTTCACTGCCAGTTTGTTGTGATCCACATGAAGCCCTTTTATTAGTAGTTACTGAGAAAGGTTGTGGTAATATTTGATTTTTCCTTGTAGATCTAGGGATAATTTTCTTATGAAATAGACTCTTTGATGTAGGTCACATGACTTCAACATTCTCATCTGCGTTGCTTCCTTTATTTGTAAATGCTAAAACTTTGTCCTTACTATTTTGTAGTGAACTCTTTGTTATTATGACTAAACTCTTTGGAAGCCTTGAATTTTGGCTTTGACAAGACATATTGCCACTCTTTCAAAGTAAACTATTGTTTGGCCCATCTCTATTTGACATCATTGGTCTTATGGTTTGAGGATTCCCCTTTTCTACTTGTGGGTGTGCTCCCTTTAGCTTTTTGTCAAGACAAACTGCCATATTTTATTGAGTGAAAAAGTTCGCTACCTTGGTTCTCTTTAGGAGGTCAAGCTTGAGAAGACTATTTTTTACATGGATAATTTGATGGTTATCCATCCACCTTCTTCCATTACCCTTGTCAAAGGCTCTTAAATCCTTTCTTATGTTAGAGACATGAAGTTTCATTTAGATAATATTGATTTGTTTATCGATGGAGATAGATCTTCTAGGCATTTCTTATCCTTGTGACTGACTATAGATAGGGCTCCTCCACACCTTGGTTCTTAGCCTAATGGTTGTAGTTTATTCTTTTCTTGATGTTGGGGATCCTTGCAAACCTATTTTCCATGAAATAGTTCTCAAGGACAAATCACTTCACTAATTTCTTTGCAACTACTAATATTTCTTTGGCTTTGAGTGTTAGGAGAGACACTATATGAAATCAATTTCTTCCTAGGATTGAACATCTTGCATTGGTACTCCTAGATTGATTGATGATAATATTGATGACTCCTCCAACACACTCTTGAACATGGAAACTCAAGGATTTTTGTCTCTATTGGGTGTTCTTAATTTGTCTATACTACATTAGAGGGTATTCCCCCTTCAATAATTAATGATTGTACTATTTTTGGGTTACTCTTTTTAGGTTAATACACGTTTGGGTAGATATTTCTGGCTTTTTCACTTTTATTTTTAAAATCTTTGTGTCTTATATGGTCCTCTTTTCCTTAGCCATTTTATATTGTGCCTTTTGTATGTTCTAGTCTCTATGATCTAATTTTTTCCTTCATGGGCATTAATATATTTTCTTTCTCAATTAAAAATCAAAGCTTGTTGCTTCCACCAACAAAGAAGTAAACTATGCAACTTGCTTTGGAGTAATTTGTACTGCATAGATTTTACTAATAATTAATATTAATCTTGGAGTCCTAATTTAGTTTTATTTTAATGAAAAATGATATTCAAGAAGAGGTAAATTTCATGTCTTTTTTAAAATATGGTCACTATATTGATTCAAAACATGTAGATGAATACCAAAAATCCTGTCAATTTTTTTTACTTTCTCCTAAATGTTTGATATTTATGAATTTGGTTTCATGAATTATGGAGTTTTGAATTGTGAGTATGTTAAGTTCCATGGAATTATTTATATGGTTGAAAAACATAAGTGATTGTGGTTTTGATTTGTAGACTTATAGTTCTCAAATGTGTTATCTCTTAATATCCCAAACTTCAAATGTTAAACATAGAAATTGAGATCTGATTCTGTAACTTCTGGTGCAAACTATTTTAAATTTTGTTGTAATTAGTGGACATCATAGATAAATATTTTTAATGGGATATGAATAGAATTATAATTGTCAAGAAGAAGAGAATTTTCAAATTATACTGTTGCTGAGATAATTTATTCTAATTGTTTACAGTTTTCATTCTGGATATGCAAGTGTAAAGAAAAGCGGTGGGATGCTAAATGACTTATGGGATCTTGTGGAATGCCCTCATATCATTCTGCAGTTGTCTCTACTTTAGTAGTATCTATTGGTTTTCATGATGGGCCTGGATTTTCATCCTTTTCTATTGCTTTAGTTTTGTCCTGTGTGGTAAGTTTCACTATATCACACATAATCATTCATAGGATCTGTATTGACCTTGATAAGAGATATTGGTCTATAAATTGTATTTGGGTTTCTTTAAAGCATGGATTTTATTAGTTTTAGGGATTTTGTTTATATTTTTTTATTTTCCCAACTTTAAATTTGGTTCTTAAAAAATAATCAAGCCTTACTTGAGTTTTGATCTAAAGTTATGCATAAGGGTTACCTTCTGTGTTCTTGTTACAGAACAATTTTTCCTAGTTGTCTTCCAGATTGGAACTGATGGTTTTGCCCAACAAATTAATAAAGTGCACAACATATTTTATTTTTTTTATTGCCAATGAATTTTGAGGAAGAGTAGGATAATTGATGATAAATGGAAAAAACTATTGTAGGGATTGATAACTCTAAAGCATGAAACTAGTTTTTTTCCTTTAAAGGCTAAAAAATTGAAATATTTAGGCAACACATGCTATTTGAATCAAATGGAGGTATTGAAGAAAAGACTTGGTTAGGGTTATGGTTCTATTAAAATTATTCCTAAATAGTAAAACAAAAAAATATATCATTTTCAAAAAGGTATGGCGACTCAGGAACATTCGAAGAGTAGTATGAGTCCTACACTTCAAAGTCGGTCCTTCATGTCCCTACTATATAATTTTTCATCCCTTAAAAAATCTTTAAATTGAGGTTTGAAGGATTTTTATAGCTCCGCGAGACCTCATGGTTATGGTGCAATTGAATTCACATTTCTTTTAGTGTAATTTATAAGGTCAAGCTCTAATTTGGTTCAAAATCTTTCCAAATTCTGAATTTTCTTCTAGCTCCTTCGATGAAGTTTCAACCAATGAACATTAAGCTTATTTGTGCCCTTGAAATTGGAAACTCCAATGACAATGCTCAGTAAATGTTTTTACCACTTGTTCAAGTCACATTGTTGACCAATCTACAGATGCTTGTGGTACATGAATCATATTGTTGTGACATTGATATTTTGTAACCTTATTACCCCATTTTAAACTGGAAGAGTAAGTCTTACTATGGACAATGTGTATATGATCCTTGGAATGATGAAAAAACTTAAGAGCAATGAATTCATTCCACTGGATAGTAAATGAAACTAAAGAAGAATCCAAACTCTCTTCTAAATAGTGAAATTTATAAGGATAGAAAAAATTTCAAGGTTGTAAAGTAAAGAATGAATGAAACTCCTTCCATAATGCATGAAAAGAAAAATAAAAGAATACCAGTGTATCCATGGTTTTGGTGGGTTTTTTTTAAGATTAATATTCCATATGATATGAAAACTCTAGATACTTGTTATTCATTGCACTATTTTCGCTGTAATTGATGATCTTTATGCTGCTTATACATGGAATATGTTGCTGTTTTCTTATAAATCTTACATTTTGAATGGAGGACAGACGTTTCCTTCCAATAAACTTTTTATTCATTGCTTGGAAAGTGATGTTTAGTTTCCTTAAAATGATGCACTTTCCTCCAAACTTGATGTTTTCATTCATAGAATCTATTGTTTCTGTGCTAGGAGCAGTTGTTGAACCCTTATAATGGTTGATTCTTCCTCATTATGACCATGATAGAGCATGACAAACTTAACTCAACCAAGGATAAAACTAAAACCTAAGTTGCCTTGGGTTAAGTCAATAAAAAGGATTTCTTGTTGAAATGAATTTGAATTTAATTTGTTTGGGTTAAGTCAATAAAAGGATTTCCCTCCAATTATTGAAATTAATTTGACTTCAATTCTAAATTGAAAGGAGCATTAAACATTAGAATAATGATTAAATAAAATTAGGAGAAAATTATAAGAAAGTTTGAGAAATGTTTGAGGTAAAAAATAAAAATTATGAAGAAAATAAAATTGTAAAATTTATTATAGAAAAGAAAAATATTAAATATTAATAAAAATTATTATTTATATTAGTACAAGAGGGAACAGTGTTGACAATTTGGTCATTTTAGCAAATTTGTCTTCTGTAAAAATAATATGGAGAAGAATGCACATCAATTTTAACTGTGGAATATTTACATCATATTGTCATTTCAAAGCTACCCAAAATATTACTTCAAATCTGTACTTCATGCCCTCTTTAATTTTGAAATCTGCTTTGTGCATAATGGTGTAATGTGTTTGAATGGGCTCACTAATTTGATATACTCACGTGTCGATGATAACTGACAAAATGTATCATCAAGAGTTTGCAATGGAGGTTTATTTAGTCATTTATTTGATAGTTTATTTAGTCATTTATTTGGTAGTTTATTTAGACATTTATTTATTAGTTTATTTAGTCACTTTTATTTAGTAATTTATTTGGTAGTTTATTTAGTCACTTTTATTTGGTTGACCTTGTGATATTTTTTTGATTGATAACATTTTGTATTGATATTGATAAATGAAAATTACATAATTAAAATAATTATCTATTTGGCTTCCCCATCACATTCGGATTGCTTGTCTACCCCAGCATCTATCCATATAGTCCTAGAACTATAGACTTAAAGATATTAACATCACAAGACCAACAGTGCCTATAACAATTCATCTATACATTAAGTTGATGCAACTAGGAAAACACATCAAAAACACGGGCTATCCCCAAAATAGAGACACTGGAATATGTCCCACCACACAGTAGGCCACCCCGCCTCATTTCTCTTTAAACCAAGTAGCTGCGTCTTCCTTGGTGAAATTTGGGATGGCACAGGCATCATCCACTGTGAACCTGCACTTTCCCATGCCACTTGCAATCGCCTCCTCTAGGAGGGATTTATCAATTTATGTTCCTACACTTGTAGATGCCGCTGCCTCATTTTTCCCACCTCTGGCCAGTTTGTGCCTTAGAGGTTCAACCGGAGGGCACACACTCTTTCTGGGGGTCATCTTCTTGAAGCCCATGTGTTCAGCCTCCTCCTCCCTAGTGTTCACCTGTAGGAAGGTGAGCATCCTCTACCATGCCTTGGAAGCCTTTGGCAGATGTACTTCCCAATGGGTAGCTAACGACCAAACCGCCAGGGGTTGCATGGAATTGTCTCCACCTCCAATTTTCCTCCACGGCTCCAATCCCATATCCAGCCTGACACCCAACTCGACCCTATTGATGATTTCATCCACCCCCAGCAACCACTGTGGATCAATGCTTGCATTAATAACCTTACGGACCTCTTCCTTTTACTCCCCAACCATCAGCACCAGAGAAAAAAATAGAGAAGCAACGTCCAAGTTTGTCCTCCTCCTCCAATAGGCATCCATAAACTCTGGGCCAAAGAAACCAATGATAACACTCAAAAAGGCCATATCTTCGAAGAGGAAGATGTGCTTCAAATGCCTAACCATGACATTTCCCTTGTAAGATTGGGTTTGGTTGCATGATTCCAGTGCAAAGTTTGCTTCCATTTTGACTGCTCTACTCAAAACCTACTCAAAGTGTGCCAAGAAAAGGGGCCATTCTCCACATTAAATGCATTCCAAGAAGGATCTGGAAGACGTGCCCATTTACTACTTACTGCTTGCTGGTTGTCACATGTGTGGCATTACTCTCTAATGAATGCTTGATACAGGGTAATAACTCTGCATCCTTATAACAAGTGGATGTAAAGAAATGGAAATCGACTTTGAATTAATCCACTTTGAGGAGAGTGAAATCTTCGAATGTGACATTATGATTCCCAAGGGGTTTACTTTCTCCCAGGTTTGCCAATTTATCGGCCTCCCCATTTTCTTCCCTATACACATGGGAAATCTGGAAGTCCTCAAATTTCAACAAGAAGCATCTAAACTATTTAATATGCTTGTCAAGGTACCATGACTCCAAATTGCCTTTCTTAATCCCATTTATGATGATCTCAGAATCCCCTTCTAGGTGAACCTTTCGAAAGCCCATTTTTACTCCCAATAAAGTCACCTCTTTTACAACTTCACACTCTGCCTCATTGTTGGTTCCATCTCATAACCTCTTTGCTGTGAATGCTACGATGTTGCCTTCATAGTCCTAAGCTATGCATCCACTCCTAGAAGTTCCTGGGTTACCTCTGGCTGCCCCGTCAAAATTAATTTTGATCCATCCTTCGTCTGGGGGTTGCCAAGCACACCTCAATCTTTGCAAGCAAGGAGTAACCCTTGAAGGCCCATTAACAAGGTCAAATTTGATAGTGGGTATCTTGGCTTGAAGCTGAGCGTCAAACCTCGTAAAGTAGAGGTTCTGCTTACTTGATGAGGAGGCAGCTAAAGAGATGACTTCTTCTATAGCCCTTTCAAGTCGCTGGCTGAAGGTGGCAAGCACCTCTTCCTTTCCTCAGAAGATTCTCCTATTTCGTTCCTTCCATAGTTCCCATAGTGTTGTTGATGGGATTACCTTCCATGCTTCTCCAAAAACTGACCCCTGATTCATCTCCAGCCACGCTTTCAGCTATCCTTCCAAGGTCTTCGTCATAGGGTAGGCCCATCCCAATTTGGCTTTAGCCATGTTCCACACTTCTTGGGAGTAACTACAATGGAGTAGAAGGTGATCAACCGTTTCTTTTGCCTCCTTCCACAATGGGAATCTGAAGGGTCCCTGGAACCCCATGCGCTAGAGTTGTGTGCCTGTAAGGATTTTTCCATTGCCTGCGAGTCAAGTAAAGGCACTGGCTTTGGGAAGGCATTCCTTAATCCAACACAGGTTCATCTCCCAATCAATTTTGTTGTGGTTCCCTTCCAGAAGCATGTAACCAAGCTTCACTAAATAGTTGCCACTTTTGGCACCACTCCAAATGAGCTGGTCCTCCACGGGAGATGCAATTATTTCTCTTCCATCTAGGATTTGTCTCATGCGTTCCTTGTCTTCGTTGTTGATTTCCAGTGTCGAGGGGTCCTTCCAATTCCTTGGGCAGCCCATGTCTAATGGCTGGTTATCTATATAGTCTCTAACTCTAGTACCCCACAACTACTGCATAAGTGTGATCACTCTTTGGGGAACCCCAAAGGAAGCCAGTTCCTATCCCCCATCCCATGAGTCATGCTAGAAATTAGTCTTCTCCCCATTCCCTATATTCCATGTTAGGTGGCCAGTGATTAGTTCTCTACAACTGAGGAGGAAGTTCCATATGGCCGAACCTCTTGGAGGATCCGCAATAGTCAGGATCTGATCATCTTCCTGGTTGTCCAAGTATTTGGTTCTCAAGATTTTAACCCATCTATACTTCCCAGCGCTGAACATCTGCCAGATGAGCTTGGCTCCAAGGGCTGTGTTGAAGAGAAACCAATCCCTCACCCCTGCTCCTCCACCACCTTTCAATTTTCTCACCTGTGACCAAGCCATTAAGGGGATCTTGTCACCCTCTTGTGAGCCATTCCATAAAAATTTCCGCATGCTCTGTTGTATCGACTAAATATTTTTTTTGGTAATTCTGAAGCCTGCCATAGAATATATTGGCATCGCCGAGATTACAACCCAAATCATGGTGATCCTCCCAGCCAACATGAGCCACTGCCCTTTCCAGCTGTCCATTCTGTCCCTGCAATCTTCCACCAACTTTTTCCAGATAGGTCCACTCCCCATGCCACCAAATAGAGGGGATCCAAGAAATTTCCCTAGGAGTTTCCCAATCCATACGCCAAAGAGACCAGAAATGGATCTTTTTAGTCCTGGTTCTATGTGGAAAAAATAGCTTTCTGACTTATCCCAGTTTAGTGACTGTCCTGATGCCAAGCTATAATCAGTCAGCACATGTTTCATCACCTTGGCCTCTGCCATCGAAGCCACCCCAAAAAAAAAAGTATCATTTGCAAATTGCAAGTGGGATGTAGGAGGTATCCCATTCACAATCTGTATACCTTTCCATACCCCACCCAGTCTATATTTGGAGATTAAACTCCCCAAAACCTCTACCAGGATGATGAATAAGAACAAGGAAATTGGGTAGCCTTGTCTGATGCCCTTGCTGGTGCTAAAAAACCCATGTGGGCTACCATTGATTAGAACTAAAACTTTGAAGTCTGAGATCATGCTTCTGATACATTTCATCTAGCTTTCCCCAAAGCCAAAAATCCTCATAACATAAAGCAGAAACCCCCTATCTAATTTTTCATAGGCTTTGCGGATATCAAGTTTGAGCATCATATGCCTTACCTTACCCTTGGCAGTAGTATGTATCACCTCATGGGCCACAATGATACCATCCACAATGCTGCGGTTGGGTGTAAATCCACTTTGTTCTAGGGAGATAAGAGAGTCTAAGAGAGTTTTTAATCTATTTGTAGCAATCTTAGTGATAATTTTATATACATTATTACAAGGGGAAATGGGTTTGAAATAATTGTACCTTGATGGCTGCCCTTTCTTTGGGATGAGGGAAATAAAGGTGTTATTAAAGTCTTTCAAAATAAAGCCTTCTCTTCTTGACTCCTCCACTACCCATAGCAAATCGTCTTTGAGAAGCTCCCAAAACTTTTGGTAAAAAAAATCCTGAAAGCCATCCAGCATTGGAGCCTTGTCTCCACCCATACCAAAAACTATGGCCTTGAGTTCCCCCATCATGATTGTGTTCATGATCATTCTATTGTCCTCTTCTAATACAATGTTTGGAATGATTCTCAGTACCTTGTTCTATGTTGTCTTTATGTCTGCCTATTCCTCTTGCCAAAGTGTTGAGAAGAAATCAACTGCTTCTTTGTTAATACTATCAGAGTCTGCCAAGAGGGCCCCTTTCTTTTTTTCGATGGAAAGAATATAGTTTATGTTCCACCTTACCTTCAAGGAACTATGGAAAAATTTGGTATTCCTGTCCCCTGCTCTAAGCCAGTTCTCTCTTGATTTCTGTTTGTAATACATCTCCTCCCTCTTCAGTATTTCTGAATATTTTCCCATTAGTGTTTGTTCAGTTTGGAAGTCCACATCATCCATCCCATTCTCCAACACCTTGTTGTTCAGGGCTGCCAAGTCCACCTTGACCTCTTCTCTTGCCTTGAAGATGTTGCCAAAATGTAGGTGGTTCCATTCCTTCAGTTTATGCTTGAGGTGTCAAAGTTTGGAGAAGAACTAAAAGGTGACATTGCCTTCAACCCTAGGCCCATTTAGCCACCACTCAGCAACCAACTCCTAAAAACCCTCCGCCCGAAGCCACATCTTCTCAGATTGAAAAGGACACCTGATCGGGATCCTGTCCTGCTAGACCACCAGTGAAACTAGATAGTGGTCAGAACCTGACAATCCTAGAATGTTTCCTTCAAACACAATAGGCAGAGCCTACCATTCTCCTACCAAAAAAATCCTATCAAGTTTCTCAGCGATGTGTGAAAAATCTTTCCTTCTATTTTTCCACATGAAAAGGCCTCCTTTGACAGGGACCTCCCATAGTTGAATGTGTTGTACAAAGTTCTAAAAATCATTCTAAATTTGGCCTAGGGTGTGGGCCCCTCCTCATTTGTCTGCAAAGTTGAGAGTAGCATTGAAATCACCTACTACCATTCAAAATTCATTCCCTAGTGTTGCTAGAAAAATACCAATCTCCTGCCATACTACCCTCTTCTCATCAGATTTGGTGGGTCCATAAACATTGATCAAGACCCTTGAGAGTTTGACAGTAAAGGAAGAGAAGCGAAAAGCTTGCGAGCTCCTCTTCTTTATTAGGGGCTCACCTTTGAGAAGTCTAGGGTTCCACAGTATTCCCAGGCCCCCTAAAGCCCCCACACCTTTGAAAATAAAACCAAACCACCACTGTCTAACACCTAAAACCTTTGCAGCCTCCTCAACTTCCATTTTGGTTTCCTGAATGCAAACAATATGCCTAATCGAGAGCTCTCTTGATCAGGCATCTTTTGTCAGGGGCATTGCAACCCCTAACATTCCACGTAAGGAACTTCATTTCTACCCAGGAAGGACTGTGTCCCTCCCAGATCTCAGACGGGTTTGACCCTTCATGCTGCCAGCATCCTCTAGCAGTTGTTGAATACTTTTCCTACCCCTCTTATGCGAGATACTATTAGCATTGCATTTTTTTGCCTAGGATTGAGAGATAGTATGCCTGTCAGAGAGCTTGAGCTCATCCCTGTGAGTAATTTCTTCCTCCTCCATGAGCTCTTCAATCTCTGGGAGATTCCTGAGGAAAGGGATCATCATCCTTGTGGGGGACCTGAAGGAAAGTATGTCTTACACTTGCGCCTCCTCACCCCTGCCCCATTCTGGGTCAACTAGCTCAGCCTCAGTGGAATTCTCTAAAATCACCTTCTGCACCTTAATATCTGGGTCTAGGTTTGCACTATCTTCCATGACCCTACAAGAGTCTTCTTCAACCATCCAGAGAACTAACTCCTCGTGCACTACTTTTTGTCGATCTTGAGGGTAGTTTCCTTCTAGAGCCTCAACTATGATTTGTCCTGTGTGGGAGTGATTGAGCCTGTCACATGAAACCACCACTTCTCCCTCCATCTCTTCTATACTTCATTCTTCGATCATCTCCCTAGGCCTGAGATCCTCTCCTTCCCATGATTTGGAGGGTCTTGGTTCCCGTGTGCCTACAAGCTCTGTTGGAGATTCCTCTACCTTCTTTTTACCATTTCTTTTAACTGAGCATGTCTCCACCGCGTGTCCCCATTCCTTGCAGCTACTACACCGGTTTATTTCTTCCTCAACCTCTATTTCTTGCCACCAGTAGCCTTCAACCATTTGAATCTCTACTGCATGTGGCAATAGCTAATGTGGCTGCCACATAATACAAATTCTTTTGTATTGGCTAAAATCCTTCTGTTCAATAGCTTCATCCGCTTTGATGAAATTCCCCAGTTTATCTCCTATCATCTTAAAGATCCACAAGGTCCAATATTCATACGGGATAATGTATAGCCTGATTCAAATAGGAACCTCTTCCACTTTTACCTATTTGGGGTTAAAGTTGGGAATCCAATCTTGGATATACAAGCCAACTCCCTCCATCAAGAAGGGCCCATTAAACATGACCCTTGTTTTTTCATTTTTGGACACCATGATTAATAGGAAGAAACCATTAGTTAGGGTTTTAATGATTACTTCCTGCCCCCAAGTCTTGTTGACCCAATAACGCAGTTTGGGCAATGGTGGCCACCCACCTCCCCATTTCATGAAAAAGGATTTGTCCTTAAGCATCTTAATTGAAGTCTTCCATTCCTCTGTGTCTACTCAAATTTTTATCGCCTTGTTTTTTGTAGGGGATGGGACATCTTTTTTGAATCCTCCAGATGTTAATGGCCTCCCCTCGTGTCTCTGTATCCATTTCCAGTTAGGTCATGTCTCCTTCCCTTAGGTAGTGGCCGAAACATCCTTCCTGTGAGGACCAGCCAATGCTCTACGGGTTTGTTCCTATCTATAGTTGCTCTCCTGGAAGTCACCCCAGGGCCGCGGGGGTCTCCACTGTTGTCCCAGGCCATTGCGGGCATGCCCTGGCTACCATCTCTTCCTGCCACCGCCATGGCTGCAAAACCCTAATCTCCTCCTGCGCTCCACCATCTTGTTTTGATTAAGTTAGGCATTCGTTAAGTGGAATGGTTGACCTTGTGATTTTACCTGGTGACTAAATTAGTCACTTATTTAGTCATCTATACTTGTAAATTAGTAGAGTATGATCAATTTTAGTCACATGACCAAAATTTTTAGTGGTGTGACTAAAATATTTAGTCACGCTTTAACATATTTTCCAAAGTGTACTAGTGAAACCAAACACACTTCCATTGACCTTCCCTTCCATATGTACCTTATGTTTAAATACACAAATGCATTCATGTTTGTGACATCGTTAAAAAAGTAATCCATCCACAAGGCCAATACTATGACAAAGGAAGGGCATAAAAATTCTACTACTAAAGCAACCTAATGGAAACTATCAAGTTGTATGTCACTTTGTGAGGCTTGAAATCCATTGTCACCTTTTTCTGTCACATTTTTCCTGGTATGTTCATGTGCATTATTGTACACAATGCATGTAGAGTATTTATTTATTTAATCACCTTATGTAGATGTTCCCCATTTTGCATCTCAGAAAGAAGTTTCAATGCTTCCTTTTGTGTGGACTTTGTTGTAGAATGGATAGAACACACTAAAAACCACCTTTTCACTAGCCTAATGTTGGAGGTGACACACTTTAAATTTACTTCTAGCACTGGTCTAGACAGACTGCAACATCGATAATATTCATAGGTATAAAGCAGTTATCTACCCTCATCTATTTATTCCTTATTTATGGAAATTGATAGTGTGGCAGTTTTCACAAGTCCAAATAAAGTTGAATCCTCACTAACCAACCGTAATTGCATGGTTTGGATGCAGGGATGGGAAAATAGAAAGATGCTCCCACATAGGTAAAGGGTGCCAAAAATCCCACCATGGATAACCTTGTTGATACAAGTTTACGATGGTTAATGTATGATAGATTGTGAAAGTGTGCAAGGGCCACCAAGTCATCCAGTTAGAGGGAAGGATAGTCTTCAATGCAAGCATCTTTGGTGGGTGAATCAGATGGAGGTGGTGTTTTTCAGGGGGAAAGAGTGGCAATAATGCAGTCACAGAGGATCCCCTCATGACTGATACCTCAAAGACTTCAGTAGAGAGTTTGACCCAAATTCATATTTGGATTTAGTGCAATTATATTACTTTGCTATTGCATAAATTAGAGGTTGTTGAAGCAGATAACAAGAACCTTTTTGTAAACTACAGAATTGCAGAAGAAAAATAGTGACATGGACAGGTTGTTTGTAGATGTGAAGGAGAAGAATGTGAAGCAAGAGCATGAATTTCATGAACAAGAGTTTATTAGTAGCAATTTAAAGGCAAACCTTACTTCTAACAAGAACATGGTCTCTGACTCAAATATTAAGTATGATACAATGCTAGATGTTTGGATACGTCATGCAGAAGGCTAGAAGGTGAAATTCATGGGGGCAGAGGAATTTCCTCCTGATTCTCTCCAACAATCTATTCTGTCCCCACCAAAATTTTGTGGATGTGGAGGGGTGTCCAAAGGTGGATAGGTCTACCTATGTAATACAATATGTTCACGATAGGCCACCTTCTATTCATTTGACCAACAAAGCCCACTTGTACTGAATAATTCCTTAGCAAGTGAGTGAAAATGTTTGAAATTTTCCATTTATGTATGTATAAATAAGGGACAACACGACCAATTACATTCATGTTAACTCTTCCCTGAATACTATGATCTTGAATACATAAAATAGACAAATATTTATAATGAAAAATTTGCACTTCCCGCCTTGTCATTTATGTTCATGGATTGCACACATAATTTTCAATTGTATTCTTTGGTTATTTACCTTAAACTCAAAAAAGGTCATTACACATAAAATATTGCAAATATTTTTATGAAGGGTTTATTATATAGAAAATGAGAATGATAAGAATGGTTGAGATCAATCCCAGAGATATGAGGATGAACGATTGAAATTAAAGGGAACTAGGGATGCCATCAGTAAACTCCACCTCTCCAACTGGGAGAGAGGAGATAGAGTTTGGTTAACTGAAGAGATAATTTTGAGTTACCTTTAGAATTGAAGAGGTAATTTGGAGTTACCTATTTGAACTGAAGAGGTGGGTGGAAAAACCCATGTTAGCAGAAATCTGATTAAGAGTTATCTTTTTGAACACCAAGAAAGGATTTAATTGATTATTTAATTCATTTTTGTAATTAAAGTATTCAACATGTGAGACAATTGAATTCTTTTTGGATTAAAAATTGAATTGTTGAATGAAATTAATTTACTTAGAAGAATTAATTAATAAGTTTAAATATTTGAATTTAAACTTTAGAAAATTAAATTCAATTAATTAATGGAGATTAATCAATTAAGGTTAATTAATTAAATAAAATTAATTTTGAGAATTTGATTAGATTATTTGGATAATGAATTTAGAAGGAAATAGATGATTAATTAATAATTAAAAACCATTAATTAATAGATGAAAATTAGTGTTTTTAATGTAAAGTCGCAAGTCTGTCCATTTTAGGGTGTCTACATTTTGACCATCTTACTTTATGAGTTTTATGAGATTATTTATGACCTTGAGCTTAGGGGGTGGTTAATTAGGTGCATCTTAGGGGAGTGTCTTACAATAGGGGTCCAGGGCCCAAAGAGGCTAGTTCTAGGGTACCCTATCCTAAGTTATTAATAAGTGATAATTTAAAAATAAAACTTGGGGTTAACATAAAATACAAGATGGATCATGATGCCTCGCTCATGCCTTGAGTGCTAGTACAGGATAAGGATGATAACGGGATGATACCTAGAGATTAGGTATGATTATATTCCTCACCTGTATGAGAGGGTATTCTAGTTCCGCATGAGTCATATTGAGGGTCCAGGGTCCAGAGTGGCCAGTCCAGGGTAACACAAGTGATTGACCATGTGATGACACTACCATAGAATGTAGCCTAAGTCTCCTCCATAGGTAATGCTTTATCTTTTCATGGTTGTGTTTTTGGCCTTTGGCTTTTGGTTTCAGTGGTTGGTTCATGTTGGTGTTCTGGTTAACTTATGTATGATCTTTATCTTTGGATGGTGTACCCTTAATATTGACCTTTAATTACCAGTTTGTCTTGAAATTTCATATCCTTATACTTCTACTTTAGTCTTTCTTGTCATGGTCCTGTGTGTGGGCTTGATGTTATCTCCTCAGCATGGTGGGAGTGGACCTTTGGCTCCATGAGGTCGGGTGGTAGTGATTATTATTACCATTGAGATCTGACGATTCTTCTTCATGCTTGGATGATCCTTGTTGCAGTTCTATCTTCTTATTCTTCTAGAGACTTTTTTAGTTTCATGAGTTGTATATTTGTACTATATGTTTATATTGTTTAACATCCCTTCAGATGATGTATTGTATTGTATTGTTATGTATTATTGCATAACTTGCGACATGTGTAGTGGATGTTGATTATTTTGTATACCTTGGGTATAGTTGTATATGTGGCCTTATTATATGAGATGTATATTATTGGATTCATTTTGATGTATCTTTTATGTTAGATCTTTATAGTTGTTCTTCGTAGATTATTTTTCTTAAGTAATTCTATGTCAAGGAACCCTCGAGAATATTTGTAACCTTTGTTTGAGTTGTACTTATGTGTATGTCATGTACTTCATTATATTGCTTCCACGTTGTTATCATTATTGTTTGTAAACATGTAAAAAAAATTTATCCTGTTAACTTAGTGTCATTTTTAGGTTAGTTCTCTTGGGTTCCCTAGCGGGGCATTACACAAAACACCTTAATGAAAACAAAAGTGAGGATTGCCATAGAAAAAAGAAAGCAGAAGCTACCCATAAACTCTATGAGGAAATCCACAAAGTGAAGGCTTGTAGTGATTCAGATTCTTGCATGTTATTAACTATTCATATATCCCTAATAATAAGATTGTCCTACAAAGTCATCAATTACCATTATTCCTTCTTTATGTACATTGTCCTAAAAATCCACTACTAATTTGGTTAACAATTTTTACCTGTTTTGTATTCAGATTAGTTAGTTGTTTATATAGCATAAATATAAATGAAACCATATTTCTATAATAGAAATGCAGTTGAGAGAGACCAAAAAACCTTCTAATGCTAATCATTGATTTAATCACATGCATCTCATAGATTCTATTCTAGAAAATATGAAACATGCAATCATATAAAAAAATTAGTGTTGGGGATTCCTACCCTAAAGTCATCCCATTAGTGATATGTGATGACTTCAAGATAAAAAATCTCCAGACTATACCTAAACTTCAAGATAAACATTTTGATCTTTTATCACAAAAATGATTAAGTACATAGAGACCTGACCAAAGCCCCCAGAATCAGATACATAAACTATCTATAGTTATGCAAAAATTTGCAAAAGGAGTCCTGTAGCAATTTGACAGAAGGAGAGTATATAATAGTAGTCACTATATTAGGAATATTCTTTACTACAAAAATCATTTCAGCATGTTAGCTCAGTCAAACAAATGCCTCGAGCCTTTCTATAAAGGGTAGAGACAGGGATAATCCTTCCATTTTTTCTTACAAGCGAAAAGTACAGATAATATTCATAAAAATTTAGTTTAGCCTCCATCCTATCTATTTTATTAGTGTCTATTAACCTAGTATAAATCTTCTATCAAAAGAGTCTTCAAAAGGTAAATCCTAGTATTAGTACTATGAAAATAGTCTACTAATTAGAGTATTACACCTCACCAAATTTACTTCATAGCTTAAAATTAAATGGGCTCCTCTTTCATTTTATTAAGGATCACAATTTCTTCCTCAGACTCCCCATCTTTCTCAACTTCAAATACCCCTGCAAACTTCTCAATGTGTTCCTTTTTTCCTGGACTCTTTCTCAACCACCCTTTCTTGATGAAGATGGCCAACATGGCTTGCATTTTTTCAATGTTCATATGATTAAACGAAGAGGGAACAGAAAAATGCTCAATAAGGAAACATTAGGTTAGCCAATTTGTGTCAGTAGAAGGAATAGTATGAGTCCATCTCAATAGAAAGTGGAGATTATGCTTTATTTCCTCCCAATGATTCTCAAAGATCTCATTATCTTAAAAAATGAAACATGGCCTACGAGGAATGCTATTATTATGCTCAAGACTTCCTACCTCGGCCTTCATGTAATCTTTAGGGTAGGGTATGTATTGCCTAAAATTGACACTGCAAATGTCCTCTTCTAACCTAGCTAAGATTTTGTCAATGAAGATCTTCCTACAAAGATCTATAGTTTTAACCTTAATATTCCCTGCCATAGGGTGACATGAAATAAAAACTCCTACTATTTCCCCATTAGTTTAGAGAATGAAGCTATAGTCAATGTGTGAGTCCCCCAGAGCCAAATCCACTACCCTTTTGATCATATTGTCTATTGGTTTCAAGATTCTATTCCATCTCTCTGGTTTGATGCACCTGGGAAATGCCAGTTCCGCTTGCTCAATGTATGGAAAGTTTGGAGGTTAGTGTACATTCTTTGTATAGAATATGACCATAAGTAAATATTGAGCTAAATTAAACTAGAATATTGAATACATATTAGAGATTCTTACTGTTATGTTATTGCTTCCTAATTGTTCTGGATTTCCCCTAAAAATGAATACATCACTTACTTTAAATAGAAAATTCAAAATGTTTAAATTAGCGTAGTTTGCAATCCTTACTTATCAGATACGTTATTGAACCAGGATGTAATAATTAACTATTAATGATTGATAATTTTGGCTTAAATTTATGTATTAATCATGGCACACTTTGTCTTTAAAGAATGAATATGATTCATATTTTAAGTAAATATTTCTTAGATTTTTCTTCACATAGAACTCAAGACATGCTTTTATTGCCTTTTATATTCCCTCTATTAATGAGTCGATATGGGTGAATGTGTACACTTTACTACTATGAGTTATATTATGGATTTTCCTAAATGTAATATATTATGAGTATTACATTTATGTTTATTTGTACCTACGTGTTATGTTCTCTTTTAAAATAAATCCATTATTAAAACTTAATTTTATATAATATTTTGAAAATTATCCCTTTTTCCAAGTATGCCCCTAGATTAACCTAATCTTTAAGGGATATATATAAATATATACCCATATAATTGAATATGTGTAAATGTCTATAATTCATCCTCCATATCTATTAATATATATAGCTATCCCCTATATATATACGTGTTAGGATTAAGTAATACTGAGAGGGGAGTGAATTAGTATTAAAACACTTGAAATAAACTTTAAACCAATTCAACATAAACCATAAGCATACTGAAATCAAAAGAACATAAAAAAATAACACAATACTCATAACACCATTATTTTTTGTAGAGGAAACCCTGGCTGAGGGAAAACCCTGGTGGGGATGGTACCCACAAGCATGCACTAAAGTATAATGTCCCTGTTAGGAGCTAAATATTACATAGTATAATTCCTTGTTAGAGGAATAAAACCCTGTTAAAGGTATACAACACCTTGTTAGGGGCCAACTGAGCTTACAACTCTTACAATATACTTCTATTACAAAGTGTTCTTAATAATGAACAATACAAGCATCTTCAATGCTTAGATAGTTCCAGCCATACCTCTTTAATGATCTCTGTCAAACCCCTTCTCTTCCATTCACATCTCTCATATCGCATATTCCATCAAT
>MU227551.1:1277209-1294030 GCA_018584345.1 Thuja plicata
TCATGTATGCAATTGTTTCATTATCATTTTACAATTAGTCCCTCAGATAAACCAATAGAACTTCTTCAAAGTGATAGTTTGATGTGCATGCTTCCTGATTTGATTCATAGTCTATATTTTCAATTGGATTTCTCATTTTGCATGGTTAAATTCTGTTGATTGAGGCCTTAATCAATTGGTCTGTCATCTGAGAAGTATTACCCTTTTGAAATATCTCTGAATTTGTTTTAGGTTGCGTGTACATTTCATAACACCTTTGAAGTGATAATTTTTCTTGTAAAACTATCTCTGGGGTTGAACATAAGATTGGAATGATCTTGACTCTATTGCCCATGGTAGAATAAGGTACTGGTCTAATCATTATTTGGATTATAGTTATTCAGTTCATTGTTTATAGTTTTGTGATATCTTATCTATCTGTTCATTTCAAATTACATACACATTTACTAAATATTCTTTCAATTACTTAAAGTATTTCAGCTTACAGTTCATGATATATTGATTTTAGTTATATTTATTTCAAGTTCCTTTCCATACTTTGAGAGATAGAAGTTTGAGTTCCATACACAGGTTATTTACTATAAAAATCCTGTTCAGGTGAAGGTTCACCCTCCTTGGTCCTGTAGAGACAGAAGCGTAGGGGAAGAGGATCATAATATATCAATCCCATTAGTTGGCCAAAACTAATTGGATTTCCCATCATTGGATTGACAAGTCCAAAGGAAATTCAATTTAGCATTTTTGGGCACCAACAGATTGGCGACTCTACTGGGGTATTGTTTAAAAGAACATTTTGGTATTCTACCTAGAAGCTCTGGTGATATATTTAAGAATCTACTGGGAGAAAGAACTCAAAAGATAGTAAGTATTTTCCTTCTGATAAGAAGGTGGTGACTCTATTAACAAAGCATTTCAGTTAGTGACTCTATTGAGGGAGAAGACTCAGAAGGAGATGGTAGACTGTTTTTCAAATGTATCCATCATTTCAAAGAAATCCTTTTATCCCAGATGGTATCAGGCCATTGGATCTTAGGAGATTTCAATGCATTCCAAATAATTTATCCCCTAAAATTTCACAACTTCTACCAAAGTTCCATGGAGAATGGGATGAATTGACACTACAAAACTTGGATGCATTTTATACATTCATAGAAGATTATGAGGTTTCTATAGAGGATCAGGTGATGAGGCTATTTGTCATGACGTTAAAAGATAATGCCAAACAAGTATATGATTCACTACCCACACAATCCATCTCATCATGGAGATAGTTTGAGCAGTGGTTTCTTGATATGTTTCATGATGCTAGTGGAGAAGAACAAGACATGTGCTATGAACAGGAAAGAGAGCCAAGTTATATTTTGGAGGAAGAATCTTACATGTCCCCTTTGGATATATTCTTCAGTTTGGAAAGATATAAAGGTGAGCCTGCACTACATTTGTTCATGAGAATGATAAAGATATATCGGGAAATACCTTTGGATATCAGGCCTCTGGGAAGGGAATTAATGGATAAACTTTGTGAGTTAGGAATCTACCACAATTCTCAACTACTAGCTTTTCTTGAGAAAATATGTGAAGTATTAAGGGAAGAGAAGAATGATGACATAGAGGAAGAAAATTCAGATTAGATTGAATTAGAATATGTACGTAGTGAGATTTGCATGGAAACAGGTATCAATGACCATGATGATGAGGAAGAAGATCTTCTTAGTACATAAGAAATCTCATATTTACTAGAAATGGAATATCAAAAATATGTTGAGAAGAGTGGTCAATTTTTTTTCTCAATGCACCATGATAAGCAAGTTGATGGATCAGTACATACTCGGGGGGTACTAGATGAAGAAGATGATAAACTTCAAGAATCAAATAATGGAGATGAAATAGAACAACATACAACATATGAACATGAAGAAGTTTTAGATGAAAGCTCTCATGGAGATATGCATGAGTTCTCTATATCCTTGAATCCATTATTTGAAGAATATTGTATATGCAATCAATTCCATCAACATCATGATAAAGACAGTGAGCCTAGTGATCATTTTGAAGATGATGAAACTCAAAATATGTATGGGGAAGTGTATTCAGAAAGTGAGACATGCATTATTTCATCCTATGAGAAGAAGTTGTATCAAACATGTGAAGATGAGATGAAATCAAACAGACATAATGAGGAGAATGTGTTGAAGATTAGTTATGAAAATTATCTGAGTATCCTATCTGATCAAATTCTTGATAAGAAGGAAGTTCCTAAATGTGAGTTATCTCCAAATCCTTTTTGTGAAAAGAAAAAACATCTTGAGTATAGGGAAGATTGTGTACGTAAAGTCATCCAAGCAGAAGAGATTAATCTAGTTACTTGTAGGGTTGATCAAATGCATGGGGATCTTCTATTTAGCAAGGACTACAGTGCACCTACTAAATTTTCTAAAGGTAAACAAAAGTCAATGCATGTTGATAAAGAAATGAATGTTGTTCATGAGAGTGGTGGCATTATATTTGGGAGAGCCAAAGTATTACATGATCAAAATTATGTGTTCTCATAGTGACCATCAAATTCAACAAGTATCATCTTCAAGTTTTCTATATCATCTCTGCTCTGGAAAACAATAGGTAGTAGAAGAAATTTATTCACAATATTAATCACCCTGGATATTACCTTGGTTTCCTTTTCACTCTTCTGCTCTAATCTCTCTTTTTCTTTAGTAAGTGAGGTGAAAGCTAAGCTCACCAACTCATCCTCATCCATGCGATCAACATCAACATATATAGGTTTTTCTTTTCCTTTCAACAATAGAATCAAAGATGTGTTTACCTTGGTTTTGACTTCATCTTTTTTTTCTTCTTCCTGCTTTATTTCTTTCTGTACTTCCTCTTCCTCTTTCTATTCTTCCTCTTTCAGTTCTTCCTTTTTCTGTTCTTCTTGTTTTGGTTCTTCCTCTTTCTATTCTTCCTCTCTAGCCATAACACTGTCAATGTTTCCTTCGAAAGGGTCCTTCTCATCATGAGAAGTGTCAAGTGTTACAGGCTCACCAGAAACATATAAATATGGTTGCATGTCATCTTTTCTTTTATCAGTACTTTCCTCAGCTTCTTTTGAACTCTATCCCATTCCTAAGGGTGTAAGCATTGTAGTCTTAGTAGGTCTAGTCTTCTCAGGAATAGTAAACATAAGTATCTGATCTAGTGCTTTCTCAGTCTCTTCAGTAATATCTTCATACTTTTTTGCCCTGATTTTCACTAGCCTTGCCTTAGTCCTGAATAATGGTTTTAGTTCTTTGAATAATCTATCTCTCTCTTTCATAGATATCACAGGTAAAATTTTATCAATCACTTGATTTCTTATAGTCTCATCTTCAATATGTGCTAACTGTTTCCTTATTTTCAATTTCCCATACAAATCTTCAGGTACACTGCCCTCAATCTCTAATAGATTTGTCTTGAAACCAAGTAAATGATTTACTACAATATCTTCAATCTTAAGTTTGTCTGACTCCTCATACCTTTCATAGCATTTAGCTATTGTAACTAGCTTTCCCTGCTCACTAGCTCCCTTCTCAATCATTTTCAATTCAAGCTTCCATACTTTTCTATCACTTTCAGCTTTCTTCTCTTTGAGATCTCAGTCCTCTATTCTTTAGGTGGTGATTTCTATTTGGTGGATCTAGTGGTCACTCTAGGAACCAATTTTACTACCCGCGGGGTCTTCAAAGATGATGAAGGGGTGTCTACATCAATGATTGTAGTAGGTGCAGTAGATTTCTTCACAAATTCAGGATGTGGAAGGGCTGAAGTACTAGCACTTGCCAATCCAGAAGATTGTCTTGCTAATTTCCTCTTTACTTCCCTCAACTCTTCCTCAGTAAATCCTGCCTTAACTCCACATTCATGATTGACGTTCTCCACTTTTCTTTTCCTCAAGCCTTTGGTATGTTCTTCTCTCACTTTAGATGATTTTTCTTCATAAGTACCCCATCTCTTCTCACATGTATCTACCTCCGATGCCAGAACATGTTCAATCTGCATAGTTAGTATTTCTGAGCTTACTTCATATCCCATAGAATAACCATTCCTTTTCTAGGAACTACTGCCTCAAAACATAAACAATCAGTTTCAACCATGATACAGATTGTATCCTTGTGCTTTTCAACTAAGTCTTCAGGGATCTTGTATCTTTCTTTCATATTCCTATCAAGAATCTTAATCATTGCAAAGAATTCTCCATCAACCCATGTGCTATTTTGTCTTTTGTAACTCTGTGAAATCTGAATACCAGTAGGTATCCCTGTTCTCCAGCCACTAGGGTGCATTCCTGGATATCTGTGCTCAATGTGTATGTACATATGCATTAGAAGTGAACCAAATTTGAAGGTTTTGGATTTTCCTTTCTTAATCAACTTCACATTCTCCAAAAACTGTTGTGCCAATACTTCACATAGGTTATACTTTGTATTTTCATTCATCATTCTATTGGCCATCATAATAACTCCAGCAGATACAGAATTAGGTATGCTACTATAGGAGAATTTGTAACCAAGTAAAATAGTAATAAATCTGACAATCTACTGAAAGATGTCATTTATTGTCATAGATCTCCTATACCATTTTGAGTGTGTTAGGGTTTCAACTTGCTTCTTAACATGTTTCTCTACCATAAGAATTGTTTTAGTATTGTCCAATCTAGTAATCTCATGTATCAATTCACTACATATCTTCACAGGTTGTTCCCCTATCCAAATAAACTGATCATGTACTTTGCTCAACCATATTTTAAACCATTTTTCTTCGTTGAATTCGTATAAATCCAAAATTTTCATAATGTTTAGCTCATTAACATGTTTGAATTAACCTTTCATTTTTCCATTATCAGCCATGTATTCCATTTCAGTAGAAATGTCATCGATACCCACTATGTTATACTTGCAATGAATATATGCCCTAATGTCTTCTACATGAAAGACTTTGTGAGGTGTTTGGGAAAATGCTCCCTCAGGGTCTTCTTCACAGTATTTGAAAGGATGTCTCTTGAATTTATTTTTGGGTCTATCAACAACATCAAATATCACATAAGAATCCATAGTTTCTATATAAGTAGATGATCTAAATACCTTTCACATGTTGAATTCTGAGTATTCGCTACGATCGATCACACAAGGTAATTTCTAGATAGTCTAAATCTCTTTTCTCTCTAATCTCCTTAGGTCACTACTCATCAAATGGTAAGGGAAAAGATAATCATTTGTTTCTTTATACAATGTTAAGTTATAAAATCTCACATTACTCAATCTTGTCCAATCAGTCATAAATCTTGCGATCAAAATATATACATCGTCTGATGTTGTGATCTTAAATATAAGTTCCATGATGTCGGCCATGATCACACCTAAGATCGCTAGAGCTCACTCCTCAAAATCAAGGGTGGGATATATTCTGATGTCTTTATCCAATATTCCCCCTAAGGCCATGATCAGCCAATTATTTCTATTGTGCTTTATTATCATCAGCTGAAGATCCAGTAGCATCTATCATCTCTCCTTGAACCAATATCTCACTTGTCTATTTAATCTTCCATATCTTTAAACCAATGTTATCCTCTGCTTTCTTGAAACAACTATCAAAATCACTCTTCAATTCTACAATACTCTTACCAGTATCATTGTCATTCTTCTATGTATTCCTAGTTAGTGGTACTCTTCTGTTGTTTACTCAATTATACCTAAAAAACTTTGTTATATGGCCTGGATTGTTGCATTTGTAACATATAGGAGGTCTTCTATCATGATTTACTTGCAGCTTACAAAAATTTGCAATGTGTCCAACGTTATTGGCGCATCTGTAACATGTAGGTTTCATTGTATGTTCTCCTCTATTGCCTTGTCTATATCCAGATTGATTGATTTTCGTACATTTTGCCTCTTGATGCCTGTATGCATTAAACTTAAAAAAATAACCAAAAAAGGTCTTTAAAGGGGCATTACTTCTACAATCTCTTTTCATGTGTTCAAAATTGTTACAACCAAAGCATCTAACTCTAAAGGGTCTGATCTTTTCTTTAGGTTCTTCAAGAGTAGGTTTTTCTGCATCAATCTTTGCATCTAGTTTCTCTTCTTGATTCTTGGAACATTCAATTTCATTGAATCCAATACCAGTCATATCACCTTTATGTTTCTATCTGTCTCTTTTTTCATCGATCAAGTCACTACTCATGTGTAGTTTCTCAATTTGTTTATTTGTCAAAACAAGTTCACCTTTTATGATCTAATTGTATTTATCCAATTCTAGATACTTATTCTTGTAATGGTCAGCCTCATTCTTTATTTGTTCCATCAAAGCATTTGCATTTTTCAAAGATTCTTCAATCTTGTTTTTAGCATCCTTTTCCAATTGAATTTCTTTAGAAATGGCTTCATTCTCACGCTTCAGAGTGTCATTCTCTTCTTTAAGTTGCTTCATTTGATCTCAATTATTATTGTCTGAATCTTCTTTTATCTAAACCACAAGGTCTTGTCTCTAATTTCTGGAAAGTTTAAGTTGTTCTTTCAGTTTCTTTATGAATCCATATTCTCCCTGGTGGGGCATTACATAAGACACCTTGACAAAAAACAAAGAAGTGAGGATTGCCACAGAAAAAAGAAAGCAGAAGCTACCCATAAACTCTACGAGGAAATCCAAAAAATGTAGGCTTGTAGTGATTCACATTCTTGCCTCTTATTAAGTATTCATATATCCCTAATAATAAGATTGTCTTACAAAGTCATGAATTACCATTATTCCTTCTTTATGCACATTTCCCTAAAAATCCACTACGAGTTTGGTTAACAATTTTTACTCATTTTGTATGCAGATTAGTTATTTGTTTGTATAGCATAAATATAAACCAAACCATAATTCTATAATAGAAATGCAGTTGAGAGGGACAAAAAACCTTCTAATGCTAATCATTGATTTAAGGACATCCATCTCACAGGTTCTATTTTAGAAAATATGAAACATGCAATCATATTAAAAAAATTAGTGTTGGGGATTCCTACCCTAAAGTCATCCCATTAGTGATATGTGATGACTTCAAGATAAGATATCTCCACACTATACCTGAACTTAAAGATAAAAATTTTGATCGTTTATCTAAAAAATGATTAAATACATAGACAACTGACCAAATCCCCTAGAATCAAATATATAAACTATCTATAGTTATGCCAAAATTTGCAAAAGGAATCCTGTAGCAATTTGACAGAAGCAGAGTATATAATAGTAGTCGTTATATTAGGAATATTTTGTACTACAAAAACCATGTTAGCATGTTAGCTCAGTCGATAAAAATACCTCTAGCCTTGCTGTAAAGGGCAAAGACAGGGATAATCCTTCCATGTTTTTCTGACAAGCGAAAAGTACAGATAATATTCATAACAATTTAGTGTAGCCTCCATCCTATCTATTCTATTAGTGTCTATTAACCTAGTATAAATCTTATATCAAAAGAGCCTTCAAAAGGTAAATCCTAGAATTAGTACTATCAGAATAGCCTACTAATTAGAGTATTACACCTCACCATCTTTACTCCATAGCTTAAAATTAAATGGGCTCCTCTTTCATTTTCTTAAGGATCACAATTTCTTCCTCGGACTCCCCATCTTTCTCGACTTCAGATACCCCTGCAAACTTCTCAATGTGTTCCTTTTTTCTTGGACTCTTGCTAAACCACCCTTTCTTGTTGAAGATGACCAACATAGCTTGCATTTTTTCAATGTTCATCTGATTAAACGAAGAGGGAACCAAAAAACCCTCAGCAATAAAATATTGGGTTAGCCAATTTGTGTCAATAGATGGAATAGTATGAGTCCATCTCAATAGGAAGTGGAGACTGCGCTTGATTTACTCCCAATGATTCTCAAAGATCTCCTTATATTTAAAAATGAAACATTGCTTATGAGGAATGCTACTATTATGCTCAAGGCTTCCTACCTCGGCCTTCATGTAATCTTTAGGGTAGGGTATGGGTGATCCCACAATAGTGGGTTACACTTTTTCGGAGGAAGGAATTCACCCTAAAAAGTGTGGCGGACAAAAAAAAAAGCTTACTTTCGATCGAAATAAGGATGAACTTTCGATCGAAAGTGAGTAACTTACAATCGAAAGTACCAAAAATAGGTACTTTCGATCATAAGTTACTTTCGATCGAAAGTACTTACCTAATTTCGATCGAAAGTAGTTTAGGTATTTTTTAGGCGCGGTTTTCAACCCACTGAAATAGTCATTTTCATTGTTTTAGCTGGGTTGAAAGTGCATTGCGCTATGGGGTTTCCATTTTGCAAACGTCTTGCAAACAGGTATTTTATGCATTTTTTTAATTTTTTTTAATATATATTATTTTCATATATGCATGTATATTGTTTTTAATATATATTGTTTTTATATATGCATGTATATGTGTATATATGCATGCATATGTGTATATATGCATGCATATATGTGTATATATGTATATATACATGTATATATGTGTATATATGCATATAGATGCATATATGTATATATATGCATATATATGTATATATATGAATGTATATACATATACATCATGTATGTGTGTGTGTATGTGTATATATGTATATGTATATATATATGTATACATATATGTCCATATATATATATATATATATGTGTGTGTGTGTGTGTGTATATATATATATGTATGTATATATATATATATATATATATATGTATATATATATATGTATATATATATATATATGTATATATAATATTACACTATTAGTAATAACTGAGAGGGGGGGTGAATCAGTGGCCTCAAAAATTAATCCTTAAATCAACCCTTAAAACTTATAACCACAAATTATGCCTCTAGTTATCTTCTTTCCTACAATATGAATGCCATGAAATACTTATATCAATTTACTACTTGTCAGATTGCTTTGTTAAACCTTCTTCTATATGTTTATCGATAAGCAGTCATCTATTTACCCAAACACAGTAAATATGCAAAGTATACCGATCAATCTAGAATTACATATGTGAAATCTAAAATAGTAAAGTAATGAACCAAATGCACATAACACATGGATTTTTAATGTGGAAACCATATTAGGGGAAAAACCACTGGGATCGGTACCCCAAATTTTTACTCTTCTAAAATGAGCCATGTTAAGAGCCAACCTTGTTAAAGGTTACAAACACACTGTTAGGTGTGACCTTGTTAGAGGATTTAAAAGATAATTAGTCACCTAGTATCTAGCATCTAATGCTACCATCCTTGATCAAACACTCACTTGGCCTATCAATAGGTATCGGGCATATCCAATGCTACTTTTATGATCAAACTTTTTGATACTCCTTGGGATGTATCTCAATTGAAAAAGACTTTTAAGTCCTGCTCGGTTAAGAGACTTGATGCTTCAATGGTTAAACTGAAACACTAATGATCTCTTCATACATACAACTCAATTATAGATTTTAGATCTATTTTAAGTCCATTACCTCTCTGATCAATATAATCACTTATACCTTTTCTCCACACTATTTTGATCTGTGATGTTGTCTCACTATTCGCCGGTGTCTACAGAATCTAGTTCTTCCTTTAGCTTGTTGATCAGGACTGAATGAAGAATTTCTTCTCCTTCAGATTTTCTTTAGCATCTTTCCTCTTCTCATGTTCACCCCACACACCAATTCGTAATGAATTGGGTTTGTCTCTATATAGACATGATTTCCCCTTTTCTTGGCTTTCTTGATTCTTGCCGTGTTCCACAATTTGAGCCAATAGATTTAAAGCAAACTACTGATTTATCTCAAAGAGATATTCTTTCCAACTGGACAAATCATCTTTAAATCAATTACTTATCTCTAGCTTTATCAAGTAAGTATCCATTTAATTATATCTTTATCATTTTGACACCTAAGCATTTTGTCATTTTTATACTCTCTATTCTATCGGTCAACACTTCAGTTAGTCATCAGTGATAACTGACTATTCTGTTAGTGTGACTTCAGTTGTCATCAAGATCTTCATCCTTGTCTTTTCTGTCAAGAAAAACTATAACTTTTCTTGTTGGTAATGATGTGCATTATCTCGTCGGGTAACACTGTGACTCTGCTCTTTTACTCTGACCGTCGGTGTGCACTCCGTCGATGTATGTAGTCACTTAGTTAATACTTGACTTGTATGCATTACTGATAGCATAGTCTTGATTCATCAGTTCTTTGAAGTATTTGGTAGTATTTCCATGACCATATAGATTATATCAAGTTGACATCAATGAAAATACAATACATTAACTAATTTAATGCCTTGCATGATCATCAACTTAATATCTTCAAACATTCAATCAGTTACATGTCATCAATCTCTCCCTTTGGCATTGATGGCAACATACTACATTATCATACTATACTAACACTAATACAATATGAAATATATAGTTTTATCAAGCTTTCCTAATGTAACTATTACAAATGTCTAGCTTTCGGTAAGCTCAAATAGCTTTGATTTGATTCTTACAGCTTTCAACTTTCTTCAATCCGTTCACTAGATAGATGTAGAATTTTTCTTTCTCTGATGTGATGTGTTCTCCTTTTGTGTCAAATTCTCTCCCTTTGACTGTTCTCCTTTCTTTTGTTGTCTCTTGTTATTCTTTTCTCTTTGTGTTTACTCTCTCTTTCTTGTTATATTCTCCCTTTGGATACTTTGATGGATATGATCTCTCTGAGTTGATAATGGATATAATCTCTGTATGATAATGACATATCTCTCTGCCTTTGACAAAAATGCCAAACATCTTTTCAAACAAATATTTGACAATGATGCAAAGCAGATCCTTTCTATCTATAATATATTCCTTGAATTTCCCAACCCATCAGTAATAATTCTGGTGCTTGGAGTAGATAAATACCTTGCAGTGTATAGATTTATCTTTGATGTCCATTTCTCTTCTTGCATCAATATGAATGATATTCTGATAATATGCAGACTGATGCAGCCTTCTTGTCATCTTACTGACTAGTAGACAAGGGTTTGACCCCTAGTCTCTTTCACAAGTGCTCAAATGCATCCTTGGGTTGTCTTGGTGAAGATATCGGCCAATTGCTCCTTTGATTGCACATACTCAAGTATCACCTCCTTTTTCTGAACTCGTTCTCTCAAATAATGATACTTGATGGCAATATACTTTTTTTTAGCATGCATGACTAGATTCTTGGAAATGTTTATTGTACTGGTGTTGTCACAATAGATAATTACTAGTTCTAGAATTTGCATATGCATACCTTCCAGTAACTGTTTGATCCATACAATATCTGAGCAATTTGCAGCAACAACAACATACTCTGCCTCTGCAGTAGACTGAGAGATTCATCATTGCTTCTTGCTAATCCATGTGACAAGTCTGTCACCCATAAAGAATGCTCCTCCAGTTGTGCTCTTCTGGTTGTCAATATTTCTAGTCCAATCAGTGTTGGTAAAGACCTTTAGTTCAAATTTTCCTTCACTTCTATACCATAAGCCATATTCCTCGGTATTCTTCAAATATCTTAGGATTCTTTTCAAAGTAGTCATATGTGATTCTATGGGATTAGCAGAGAATCTACCAACTATTCCTACTACATGTGTAATACCTGGTCTAGTATGTACAACATAAAGAGTTTTCCAATCATTGATTTGTACAAAGTTTGATTTACCTCTGATGACTTTTCCTCCTTTGTCAGCTTACATCAAGTTGCCATTGGTGTTCCTACTAGTTTTGATTCTTCCATCTTGAATATTTTCAGTACTTCTTTGATGTACTTGGATTGTCTAATGAAAATAACTTCATCTTGTTGCATGATCTGTAGACCCAGAAAGAACTTGATCTCTCCAAACATAGACATCTCAAATTCTTTGCTCATTTCATTAGCAAATGATTTACATAGCATATCATTGCCTCCAAATATGATGTCATCAACAAATATCTCAGCAATCAAAATGTTGGCATCAGTATCTTCCTTCAAATAAAGATTATTGTTTTCACTAGTCCTTACAAATCCAATACTTATAAGATAGGAATGAAGTCTTTCATACCAGGTTCGGGGTACTTGTTTTAATCCATACAAGGCTTTGTGTAGCCTACATACCATGTTCCTCTTTTCTTGATCAACAAACCCTTTGGGTTGCTCAATGTATACCTCTTCCTCAATTATTCCATTTAGGAATGCATACTTGACTTCCATTTGGTATACCTTGAAGCCTTTATATGAAGCATAAGCAAGCAAAATTCTTACTCCTTCTAGCCTAGCAACGGGTGCAAAGGTCTCTCCATAGTCAATCCCTTCTTCTTGTGCATATCCCTTGCATACTAGTCTTGCTTTATTTCTTGTGACTTCTCCATTCTCATTCAGTTTATTCCTGAATATCAATTTTGTACCGATGACATTCTTGTCATCTGGTCTCGGTACAAGTGTCCATGTGTTTTTTCTCTATCTCCTCAATCTCTTCATTCATAGCACTTATCCATTCATCATTATCTAGTGTAACATTGACATATTTGGGCTCATAATCACAAATAAGACATCTTGTATTTAGAGACTTACTTTTGGTTCTCATACAAGCCTTCTTATCTCCTATGATCTAGTTCTGTGGATGATTCCTTCTAACATATCTTAAAAGTACAGGTTTAGCTCTTTGTCTATCAACTTGATCATCATTTTGTTCTTCATTCTATTCTTCATCACATTGTGCATCATCTTGAGCAATATTTTGATCATCAATATTTGCAGCCTGATGCTCGAGAGCTCTTCATTATTGGTCGGATAGAGTGTCAGGTTCCTCATTTTAGGTAAACATATTATAGTCCTCTGGTTCCTTAGTGTTTTCCTTTTCATTCTTCTCTGCAAATTCATCTATCTTTACATTTGCACTTTCAACAATTTTTTTAGAGGCTTTATTTAGACATTTATAAGCCTTACTTTTGGTGGAATACCCTAGAAAGATTCCTTCATCACTCTTGGAGTCAAGTTTTCCATTTCTATCATCTTTTAAGATATAACATTGACTGCCAAAATTTTTGAAATAACTTACAATGGGTGTGTGTCCATACCAAATCTCATAAGGTGTCTTTCTTCAATTGTACTATGTTCAATGTGTTTTCAGAAGTACTGAAAACTTCTCTCTAGAATATTTGTTTGATGCCTTTCTCTATCATTAGTGTCCTTACACAATCAACTATGGATTTTTTCCTTCTTTCAGTAATTCCATTTTGCTATAGTGTTCTCAGTGCAGAGACATGTCTTTTAATTCCATGCTCATTACAAAAGTCAGTGAATTCATCTGAAATAAATTCCCATCCTCTATCTGATCTTAAGCATTTTAACTCCTTACCACTTTTCTTTTCTACCATTTCCTTATACCATTTAAACATCTTAAATTCTTCCAATTTATCTTTTAGGAACATAACTGTCATCATTCTAGAAAAGTCATCAACAAAGAGAATAAAATATTTATCTCCATAATAACTATTTATCCTGATTGGTCCACATAGATCAGTATGGAATAATTATAGAATTGCATCAGATGTATGGGTTTTGCTTTTGAAACTAGACTTCGTCATCTTACCTTTTTGACAGTCTTACACATGATATTGTCGGGCTTGCTCATCGTCGGTAAGCCTCTGATATTTCTCTTTTTTATTATCTTTATCATGTTGTCAAAGTTCACATGACACAATCTTTTGTGCCACAACCATATGTCTTTGTTTTTAGAAATCAAACAAGTGGTGTCAGTATCATTCAGATAGAATAAGTTACCTTTTGTCTGCTCATTGGTACCAATCAGATTTCTTGATTTGTTGAAGATCTTTGCCTTCTTATTTTCAAATGCTACTCAGTGACCTAAATTATTCAACTGAGAAACACTTAATAGATTATAATTCAATCCATTTACCCAATAATCATTTTCACATTTTATCTAGTTATTCAACATTATGGTTCCTCTACCTTCAACTGGACAAGGTGTGAGTGCAATTTCTATGATCCAGATATCATTAATTTTTACTAACTTTAGATATGAGTGCAGTTTCTACATACCTTTCTTAATTATCATTTGAATCATCTTTCATTGCTACAAACACCATCTTGATGTTTTCCCCAGATTCGGTGTCGGTATCATCATCTTTGCATTTTTATAGGTAATTGGCCTTCTTTCCTTTGTCCTTGTGGTCTCGGGAATCTCTTCTTTCTAATAGTCGGTAGATTTTGTAATCACCTTTGTCATACTTCTTTTCAAATGTTCTGTCATTACTTCTATCATCTTTTCTCTTGTTAGGACATCTTGCAGGAAAGTGTCCAATCTATTTACAATTAAAACAAACAAGTGGTAATTTACCTTTGTATTTACCTTTTCCTCTCTGCATTCTTCTATCCATAAGTGCTTCAATTTCATCAAGATCATCATCTTCACTTTCACTATCACTATCTTTTCTCATAGTGTTTTTATGACTTGATTTACTTATTCTCATAGAATTTTTGAATGCAGACTCTATGTTTGGTAAGACACTATTATCAAAATTGTTCATCTCAAATGAAATTAGTCTTCCAAGAAAACTATCTAGAGTAACATTGCTATTTTCTATTTCTCTCATTTCTTGAATGGTAGATACTCTAATAGCATAAGTAGGTAGTAAGGTTCTTAAAAATTTTACTTACCACCGTATCTTCTTCTAGTATACCTCCAACTCCTCGGATAGCATTGACTACCTCTTTGATTCTTGTGTTGTACTGTGTGATGTTTTCACATTCTTTTATTTTGAGATCATCAAACTTTCCTCTAAGGCTTTCTGCCTTGGCTCTCAAAACATTCTTGTCACCACCATGTACAAGCATTAATTTGTCCCACATCTGCTTTGCAGTTTTGCAGGTTTTGACATCTTCAAATTCAGCATCGGAGTGTGAGGAAGCAAGCTCTATCATCATGCAGTTGTGGTCATGCTTCTCTCTCAATTGTTCAATTTTTGGTGCTCCTGTGGGCAACACATATTCAGTATCTAAGTATTGAGTAATATCATTACCAATACCTGATAAGTGGAGTCTTATTCTGCTCTGCCATGAAGCAAAATTGTCTTTTTTCAACTTGGACACATCTCGTTTGTTCATATTGTGATCTTTAGCTTAGGTCTTGAAACCTTCCTTTTAAGAACACAAGCTCTGATACCAATTGTTAGTAATATTTGAGAGTGGGGGTGAATCAGTGGCCTCAAAAATTAATCCTTAAATCAACCCTTAAAACTTGTAACCACAAATTATGCCTCTAGTTATCTTCTGTCCTACAAGATGAATGCCATGAAATATTTATATCAATTTACTACTTGTCGGATTGTTTTGTTAAAATTTCTTCTGTATGTTTACCGATAAGCAGTCATCTATTTACCCAAACACAGTAAATATGCAGAGTATACCGATCAATCCAGAATTGCATATGTGAAATGTAAAACAATAAATTAATGAAACAAACACACATAACACATGGATTTTTAACGTGGAAACCCTATTAGGGGAAAAACCACTAGGACCGGTACCCCAAATTTTCACTCTTCTAAAGTGAGCCCTGTTAAGAGCCAACCCTGTTAAAGGTTACAAATACACTGTTAGGTGTTACCTTGTTAGAGGATTTAAAAGATAGTTTGTCACCTAGTATCTGGCATATAATGCTACCATCCTTGATCAAACGCTCACTTGGCCTGTCAATAGGTATCGGGCATATCCAATGCTACTTTTATGATCAAAATTTTTGATACTCCTTGGGATGTATCTGAATTGAAAAATACTTTTAAGTCCTTCTTTGTTAAGATACTTGATGCTTCAATGGTTAAACTGAAACACTACTGATTTGTTCATACATACAACTAAATTGCTAGTTTTCAGATCTATTTTAAGTCCATTACCTCTCTGATCAATATAATCACTCATACCTTTGCTCCACAATATTCTGCTCTATGATGTTGTCTCACTATTCGTCGGTTTCTAAAAAATCTAGCTCTTCCTTTAGCTTGTTGATCAGGACTGAATGAAGAATTTCTTCTCCTTCAGACTTTCTTTAGCATCTTTCCTCTTCTCTTGTTCACCCCACACACCAATTCATAATGAATTGGGTTCGTCTCTATATAGACATGATTTCCCCTTTTCTTGGCTTTCTTGATTCTTGGCGTGTTCCACAATTCTCGCCAATAGATTTAAAGAAAACTCATGATTTATCTCAAAGAGATCTTCTTGCCAACTAGACAAATTGGCTTTAAATCAATTACTTATCTCTGGCTTTATCAGGATTATTAAAAAAATGATAAGTATCTTTTTAATTCTATCTTTAGCTTCTTGACAGCTAAGCATTTCATCATTTTTTGAACTCTCTATTCTGTCGGTCAACACTTCAGTTAGTCATCGGTGATAACTGACTGTTCCATCGGTGTGACTTTAGTTGACATCGGGATCTCTGACCTTGTCTTTTCTATCGAGAAACACTGTAACTTTGCTCATCGGTAATGTTGTACATTAGCTCATCGAGTAACACTGTGACTCTACTCTTTTACCCTGACTATCGGTGTGCACTCCGTCGGTGTATGCAGTCACTTAGTGAATACTTGACTTGTATGCATTACTGATAGAATAGCCTTGATTCATTGGCTCTTTGAAGTCTTGGCAGTATTTCCATGACCATACAGATTATATCAAGTTTACATCAATGACAATACAATACATTAATTGATTTAATGCCTTGCATGATCATCAACTTAATATCTTCAAACATTCAATTAGTTACATGTCATCATATATATA